>JAYMTN010000214.1:0-19461 GCA_036897425.1 Erodium trifolium
TACATCCGTGTCGTCCCCAACACCTATATGACAAACCCACAATGCATCAACCATTTCCCACCACCCCAAACCTATTGCAGAACCCCCAATATCATTTTTTCTCCTTTTGATGGCTCAGATGTCAAAGGGTTGATAAGGAAGACCACTTTTTTTCTTCTTCTTATTATTATGAAGTTTCGGAACTCCTTAAGGTATGTTTGGCTTCCTTGCACTTTTGTGGAGATGCAGGGTTTTGGTTCACTAAATATTGTATGTAGTAGAGGCTGATTTGGTGGGAACAATTTATCAATAGGTCATGAGGATGTGCATTTTGATTGTCAGCACTTGAAGCAAGCTGGCAGTGTGCAAGAGTATGAGCACAAGTTTACTGAGTTGAAGATATCGATGCTCTACAAATACTCTTATTTCTCAGATGAATACTTCCTCTCACACTTCATTGGTGGCCTTATCCCACTTCTTTGAACTAGAGTTCAACTTCTTAGTCCGAAATCCCTCTCTCATGCCATGTACATTGCAAGACAAGAGGGCACAAACTAAAACCCTACTAACTAGTCCCATAATCCAAATTTCTCTTATCATCCTACAACAAACAGAAACAAACTTACATTACAAGAACCACAATTCTCCAACTCCCCAACTTCACTCAAAACTCTCACCAATTTTGTCACGATGCCTTCTTCTGCAAGCATCTATCTTCTTTTCATTTGATAAAACTCTACGTTTCGAGCTGGTTAGTTGAGTCGTGCCCCTCACGTGCCACACGCCTCAACCGTCTCCTTCATCCGTACCTGCCAGCACATCTGCGCTCCCACGATGTGATCCTACAATTGTCAAGATAGCTATTACGCGCATGAGGCAGACTCTATATATAGAGCTCCATTTCCTTGCTAGGGTTTCTATATATTAATTGGTATTCTCTATAATAGGATCAAAGTAGAAAATGGTGCCATTACGGTGCCGATTCTTGTGCTCTATTTTCTATTAAATACCAATTTTCCTCCATTTCTACCATTCTTAAGCTTATCAATCGATTACTTGCTTAACAGTGGTATCAGAGCCACCACCTAGACACTTGTGATGAAAGAAAGCGGGCTTGAAGACACTCCTAGAGCTGAGCTCAACAACACATAGCTCCAGCAAGAGCTCTCGGAGCTTCGTTCTGCGCATCGGAGGGCACAGTTCGAGAACGAAGAGCTAAGGGGACGAGTTGACACCATGGAGGAGTTGAAGAGGGGAATGGCGTGTTTTATGAAAGATAGAGACATACTAACCCGATTTCTGGAAAACTCTACCTCTCATATCCAAAATCAAGGTACTAGTGCCTCAAATTTTTTTGCGACTCCAACGAACACTCGTTCGCAAGAACATATTTTTACAAACCCAAACACTATCAGGTCTCTACCCAAACCCATTCCTTGGGTTTCCCACACAAACCCATCGGTATATCGGAATCTAGCTTTAGAATCACCATATTAAGCTTTGATTCACCCATCCCACAATAGCCACCCACCATTTGGGACTCAGGCTCCTCCTCTAACGCCATTCCCACAACAACCACCACCACTCTTTTACAATCCACAGATACACCACTTTCCACCACCACATCCTCACACATTCTAGTTCCAATACCCACATCCACCACTATACCACCAATACTCACAAACTCCACAACATATATACCAACCCACAACATTGAATTTCAAAACACCAACCTTGGTATTTCCTCAATTTGATGGAAAAGACGTGTGTGGCTAGCTTCGACGTTGTAACGTGTATTTCAGCTATTGCAATATTCTGGAGGAGCACAAAGTCAAGCTTGCATCCTTACACAAATCTGGAGATGCTGAATCTGAGTTGAACAAGATGAGAAAGAAAACTCAAGTATGAAACTGCAACTGAAATCCTTACCTATTTTGTTTACTGAAATCTTGATTTTTTTTTGGTCTAAAATGTTGAACTGTTTACTAAAATTTGATTTTTTTTGCTGAAATGTTGAACTGTTTGCATCTTCCCATGTGTAGAGCCCTTTCGTGTCTCTCCAAGGACAAGAATCTGGGTCAAGAATCACAGAGGACTCCCAATTTGTCATCCTACAAGCCATTGGACAAAGAGGCAGAGGAAGGGGGAGAGGAACTTTATGCAAATCCATTTCAAGCCAAAGCTCTACAACATCCCATCCACCTTGGATTCCTTAGGGTTTGTAATGTTTATTTTGGGGTATTTGTAGGAAGATGAAGACATATAGGAATATGCAATTTTTTGGACTTTTGTGGTGGTTGGATGTGTAATTAATGTGAAAAGAAGGTTATGCACATGTATGATGAGGACAAGAAACCTTTTTTGTGTAAGGCTTTATAACTTCTGCTTTTGCTTGTTGAATTACGTTACTTCAAGATGCAATTTCTAAGTTTCATTTTGGTTCTCTTGTTGGTCTTGGATTATTTAGTATGAAAATGCTTAATTTCATTTAGCTTGGTTTGTGAGTGACGGGTTCTCATTTCCAGTTTTATGAATTACGTTTTCAACCCATAAACAGATGGGTCATGTAAAAAAAATAGAGAAATTAAAATTTCAGATTGGTACCCATCATACCTATGCTGTTCATTCATACATTTTCCAAGATTATAGTTACACTTTTTGAACAAATACACATGAATCCTGCAAAAAAGTTGAGAAATCAATATTTTTCAGATTAGTACCCATCACCAATTTCATTCACTTTACAAGCCATTTCGATTTCCTTAGCATACCAGTTTTCATTACTAATTGGTTCCTCAACACATATATATTGGAATTTGCAATTTGACAAACAAATGAACACAAATGGGTCATGCAAAAAAATTGAGAAAATAATGTTTTTCAGATTAGTACCCATCTCCAATTTCATTCACTTTACAGGCCATTTCCATTTTCTTAGCATACCAGTTTTCATTACTAATTGGTTCCTCAACACAAACATATTGGAATTTGAAATTTGACAAAAAATGAATACAAACAACACCAAAATGAAATTGGACAAATGAACACAAACCATTTTTCATTAGTACTTGGTTCTTGAACACAAACAACAGAATAATACATGGCATTCAACCTCATATATTGCCTAAGAAAATACACTAACACTCCTACAATCATGAACAACACCAAAATGAAATTTATGGGTATGTCTTTCTTCATATCCACCTCCATTCTCATCTTCCAGTTGATTTCTTCTTGTCCAGGTAAAGGAAGTGCCCCAACTTCACACGACTCTTCATCAATCCAGCAAAAAAAATCGCACTTTCATCCATGCTATGAACAGGCCCGACCCGTCCACTTAGTGAACTAGGCCGCTGCCTAAGGCCACAACTGGATGCAAGCCTCAAAATTTCAAAAAAATACGGGGCCTATTGATTAAGCCCCCAAAAAAGTAAGATGCCAGTCATTAAAACCCTACACTAATTCCCTACACACGCGTATCTTTTTCCGTTGTAGCCGAATTCCCTCTTTCCAAAATCGTTTCTTCTCCTCACAATTATGCTTCTTCCCAAGCTGAGTTTATTTTTCTAAAACAACCTTTCATCTTCCCCACCAATCTCTCTGATTGCAGATAATTATATGTTTTTCCCTTCGAAATCAATCTGCAAAAGAGTATAAATATGGGTGTTTTAAGCTCAAATTCATAATTTTCAAATTCCATTCTTTTATGTTTCCGCAACTCTTTTCGGCATTGGAAATAGGTATTCCAACTTGATCTTTTTCTTTGTGTGTACTGCATATGGTTCAATCGTTATCAAATATGTTTTCTTTGGCATGCTGATGGGTAAGAGAAATTATAGATTCCCCAAATTTAATCTGTCTTTTCTTTGTGGCTTGTTGTTATTCGTACACATATTTTGTCAACCTCTTTGTAAGATAGCTAGAAAACAATATACAATAAACAATGATATGTAGTTTAACAAAATAACTATATGATTACTATACTTCTTTACCGTAAGAGACTAGTTTATGAGGCTTTTTACTCCTTGACATAGAAATGTGTAGCTTGCTTGCAAAATCTTTTTCATGTGGTTTTTTGCAACAGTTTTGGCTTTATATGGAATTCTGGTTCAACAAATAAGATGTGATTAATTTGTTGACCTATTTAATAGGTAAAATATTTGTTTTTCAATGAGTTATACCCTATAACTAGGGAAATTTTCATCTTGGACTTAGAATGTGTATGGGCAGTGGACTTAGAATGTGCTCAAGGGTGAGATTAGAAGGAGAGCTTACATTAGACACTCTTTTGAAATCATTGGTTGTGCATTCTTAAAATAATGTATATTTTCTGATAAATATAGAATGTTTCCACTTTCTCGTAATAAAATTCTTGTATACTAAAGAAATCAAATCACTTTAGGCTACAGAAGCTAACATACATAGCTCCTAGCTGTTTTTATAAAGATATTCATTGAGGATTAAGCATTTTTTGTTTTAAAATGCAGATTTGCTGAACTTATGATGGCAATGGTAAACACAAAGCATGAATATGGTTTTATGAAGAAAAATAAAGTAAATTTGAAGCTTTAATATAATTGTAAAAGGCCCATTTTTCTGTTTTTGCCTAAGGCCACCATATCATAAGGGCCGGTCCTGGCTATGAACACAAACAAAAAACCTCAAATTAACCCTAAATCCCCAAAACCCTAATTTTCACATAAATTCAATAACCCAAAAAAATCAATTAGAAATCTTACTTGTACTTCCCACAACCAGTAAACCTTCTTCCATGATTCTCCTTCGTCCTCGAGGTTCAAATGGTTGTTGGAACTCCACAGTAGTAGTAAAACTCGTGCATCTTCGTGTTCTTCAACCTAGGCCTTGCCACCTTCGTATTCATCGAAATCCAGCCTTCAACTTCGTCTTTACTTTCGACCGGCTCTAATCTGCTGCGTGTCGTCTTCGATGGTGAGTGAGAATGAATCGTGTCTGAGCCTGAGAGTTGAGGAGTCGTGAAGAGGGGAAAAGGAGATAAGGAAATGAAGGGTAGCTTGGTCATTTCGTGCGAGTAAGTGGGCACGTGAGGGTCACGTGTGTGTCATTTTCGTCCAAAATTTAACGTCGTGAGGGCTTGGGTACTGAAGTGAAAAAATACATTCTAGGGTAGTGAGGTGCCATAAAAAATCGTTAGGGTAGTGAGATGAAATTTTCCCTTATTCTTTTCCCATCCTGCTAATGAAGAAAAAGGATGACTCTTAGAGACTTTGTGTGGACTACATACACCGTAATGAGCAGACCATAAAGAAAAAAATTCCCTATCTCTACCATAGATGAACTCCTTAATGAGTTATAATGCAACAATTTGTTTTTTTCAAAAATTGACCATATGATAGGTTATCACCAGATCAGGTTGTAGTAAGGAGAGGAATTTAGAACAACTTTCAGGACTCATGAGGGCCATTATGAATTTAAGGTGACGCCTTTTAGGCTCACTGATGCTCTAGCTAGCTTACAAGCTCTAATGAATCCAGTCATGCAACGGTTCTTAAGAAAATTCTGTCTGGTATTCATTGATTATATATTGGTTTACAGTAACTTCGGGTCTAACCACTTATTACATCTGAGTTTGGTGATCCAGAGATTAAGGGAGCAAAAATTGTTTCCCAAGCTGAGTAATTATGCCTTTGGCTAATCCCTTATTGATTATTTGGGTCACATTTTCACTGAACAAGTTATGTTGCATGGGCCTACACCCAAAAATCAAAGCTCTTAGAGGCGTGATTGGTTATTATAGAAAATATTTCAAAGATTATAGGAATTGGGCCTCTCCAACCTCCTAAAGAAAAATCTTTTCTATGGACTGTTGAAGCTCGGGTTAGCTTTAACCAACTCAAACAGATAATGTCTTCCATTCCTGTCCGTAAGCTTCATGATTTTTCCATGCCCTTTGAGTTTGAGGCAGATGCATCTGATGTGGGTATAAGGTTAGTCTTAATGCAACAGGGACACCTTTATCAGTATAAATGGCTAGCAAAGCTCATGGGACTGAACTATACTATTGAGTACAAAAAGGGAAAAGAAAATGTGGCTGCATATATTCTCTCTAGGGTTCCCCAAGAATACTTGAATGAACTGTCTCTACTGGTTGCTTAGGTCTTTAAGTACTAAGATGGTAAGGAAGTGGAATGCCTAATTCTCCAATTTTCCTTATCTTCTGACTCTCTTCCCAACCATAAGTTGAGAAATGGAACGCTTCCTATCAATGAAAAAATATTTATTGGAAATAGTAAGGGAGAAAGTGATGAAATTTCTCTGTACTTCTAGTATGGGATGCCATTCAAGCATCATTACTACCACTAAAAGGATCAAAACTCATTTCACTTGGTCTCATATAAATCAGGACACCATGAAATTTGTCAAAGAGTGTGATACCTTCCAGAGGTGTAAATCTGAGAACCTTCTTTACCCAAGTTTACTCCAACCTTCACTCATTCTAGCTTCTCCTTAAAAGTATATTTCAATGGATTTCATTGAAGGTCGGCTTAATTTTGAAGGTTCTGATACCATTTGGGTTGTGGGTGACAGATTCTTGAAATATGCCCACTTCATTCCCCTTCACTACCCCTATTCTATTGTACAATTGGCTCATATTTGTTCTCTCTATTGTGTTCAAACTACATGATTTGCCTGACTTCATTGTTTGACAGAGATAGATTCTTTCTGAGCAACTTCTGGCTTGAACTCTTCAAAAGGGTTGGAGTATAACTCAAGATCTCCACTTCTTATTACCCTTAATATGATAGACAAATTGAGAGGGAGAATCAATGCTTACAGAAGTATCTAAGGTCCATGTCCCATCAAACTCCCTAGAAGTGGGCACATTTATTATCAATTTAGGCCTCACTAGGGAGACCTCAGAGGTTGCAAATGTGAAATCCTTTGTTCAGAATGGACATGAACAATTCAAAATTTTGTAAGACAATCTGAGGTAGGCACATGACACAATGAAAATACAGGCTGATAAGAAGAGAACTAAGTGGCAATTCTTTGTAGGTGATTGGGTGTACCTTAAGCTTCAACCTTATAAGCAAAAATTAGTGAATATTAGGAAACACATCAAAGTGGCTACACGATTTTATGGACCATTTCAGATAATTGAGAAGAAAATTTCAGTAGCTTACGAGCTTAGACTGAGAGCTCTAGAATCCACACAGTCTTCCATGTCTTGCTCTTGAAGAGGCAACTGGTCATAAGAACCGCTTGCATTAGACATTGCCAGATACAACTAGTGATGGTCAGCTAAAAGTCCACCATAAGGCCATTTTGCAAATCAGGATGATCAGGAGAACAAATGTTGTTGTGGTTCAGTATATGATATATTGGAAGAGGTCTACCACTGATGATGCTACTTGGGAAGATGTTTTGTTGATCCGATCTGAAGTCCTTAACTGAATTGCTCATGTCCTATGAAGGGTGCCCTATTACAATTGCATCTCTAGCAAGAAAGTTTGTTTAAATCAAATAAGGAAGAAGGATGAAATGCAGCATTTCGGTTAAGTAAAGTCGTTACTATCGTTGGAGGGCCACATGTTCTAATCCTACTGGCTCGTTGTGCCTTGGATTGTTGAGTTAGCCTTCATCCTCTTATGGTCCTGCAAACCAGAGCAAGGGACGTGCTGCTCTGCCTCATCTCTATATCTCTGGCTAAGCTACACTGTAAATAAATTTATTACTCAGTGAGTGGCTAACTTTCCCTCTATCTCGCTTGAACTTTAACCCCTCAACCCTAGCCCCCTGGTGATGCCCTTGGCTCCAGCCACGGTTATTGCCGGTGGAAGCCTCCCCTCCTCCCTCTCTAAACTCTTCTCTTTCCTCCGCTTCCCCCTTCTTTTTTCTTCTCTTCTGTTCGCTGGCGGCTCAGCTTCTTATGTCCTTCTCACAGCCACCGTCTGCTCGTCGCCAGTGCTGCAAGTGTGGTGGTGGGCTCGTGGTAGTGGTAACCTCGTGGGGTTCGGGTTTTGCTGGTTTGGGGTAGATGACTCTACCTCAAATCTGAGCGGATTTTTTGGTCTTGGCCTCCGCTGGTAGCCGATCCTGTTTGCCGGTTTCTCGTGACCTAGGTTTGATTGGTGGGACTCTACCGTCTAGGCTGAGCTCAGGTCGGAATGGTGGTTGCTTGTCTTGTCGTGGGGGGGCTCTGCTCTGGTTGCTTATCTAGTTCGTGGCCTCTTCACCAAGCCGTGCTCGTGGGTTCATTCTTTTGGAGAGCCAGATCTTCCCATCACGAGCAGATTTGTGGGCTTTTGAGCTGGGCGCCTTGTGTGGTATGTGGGTTTGGTGGTCGTTGCTGCCAGAGCTCATGCTCGCCGGAGTGTGAAGTTGTTGGAGGTCATCGAAGGGGATTTTGTTCGACCCGTGTGCTTTTCAGGCAATCTTCGTCGGAGAACCTGTTCGTCGGAGCTCAATTCCATGTGGATGTCTTGGATCTGGCCCTAGCAGATTCAGGGCTCCTTAGCCTCGCTGGCGCGTGGTGGGTGCGCATCCGAAAACCTCGACCGTTGCACTCTTTTTCGTATTCGGAGAATCGGTTCCAGCTCCATTGTGGGAAGTTTTTCCGTCAAGGATTCACTATAGTTTTTGTTAGGGAGGAGGTTTTTGTTTTGTGTGCTTTCGAGTGGTGGTTGTTGCTCGGCCATATTTCGTGGATCTCTCCGTGAAGGTGTGCTTTCTGTGAAGCGGTTTCGTGAAGTGGTTGCTCTTTGATGCTGAGTTTATTATGATCTCTGTTTTTGGTGTTGGCCATCGGGGTAGCAGCTCTATCGTGTCTCAGGCGCTGAATTGTTTCAGATCTGGTCGTGGGACGCTTTCGCCAACCTCTTGGGTGTTGATTGTCGCAGATCTAAACCAGTCGAGTTTGGTGACTCGGTTTGGTGTCTGGGAAGCCGCCTTATGGATAGAAAGTCTTGGGTTGGTTTTTGCCGGTTTGGCCACCGGTAAATCCTTCATTTTGGCTGTTATGCTTCTAGTAGCTAGTTCTGGTGTCAGTTCTTTTCGGGATCAGGTTGCCTCGTATTCGGTATAGCTACAGGCCTTCCCTTCGGATTCTCGCTTGGTGTTGACCGACGAGGGGTTACCAGTTTCGGTTTTGGAACGCTCAGCTCGAGTTTCATCCTAGGATTTTGGAAGTGATGACTTACTGTTGTCGGCTTGGAAGTCGGAGCTCGTTCTTGGTAGAAATACTGGTCCTCCCTTTTACGGCCTTCTCTCGGTGTTGACCGAAATTAGGTTTGGGAGGCCTGAGTTCATGCTCAATTGTTTGATTTGTCCCTTGCGGTCTCGTTAGAGGAACGTCTCTCGAATCTTTGGAGGTGTCTAGTTTCAGCTTTGGTCGTGGGATGCGCTTCTTCGTCGTTTCGGGTGTGGATCGGTGCGAAGCTGCTCTATCCTCTTCTGGTGGTTTGTTTGGTTCCTCTTGGGATTCATGGTTGGAAAATCCGAGTGTCATACCCTTTTTTGTGCGCTTCATGGTTGGAAAATCTGGGTGTTAGACCTTCTTCAGTTATTAGTTTAGCGCTTTATAGTTGTAATATCCGGTTATTTAGACCATTATTTGTCTGGTTTGCTCCCATGTTGGGATGCCGAGGTTCCTTGTATATGAATGCTCTTTCATTGGTTCACTCCCCTTGTTGGGGTTCACATGAGGTTGTGTTATCATATCACGCTCGAAACTGTAACTCATACATGGTGTCATTCTAATGTCTGTAGCTAGATCTGTTTTTACTCCTCTCTTATCTCTTAAGAGGTTTTAATTTAAATTTGCATTCACTGATTAAAAAAAAAAACTACACGGTAAATAAGTTGTGTCTAGGGTCTACTTTGTCCATCAATCATTATGTTTGTTATGGATATAATCGTAGAAAGGAGCTCGTAGCAGTGCTTGTTGTCTCTATAATTGCTCTTCAATTCAATTCAATTAAGCTTTCTTCTTCAATTCTTGTGTTACTTATTTTGGGATCATTTTGAACGGAATGAGTTACGGCCCCGCTTTCTGGATCAAGTTACAAGTCCGAAACAAACAACCAATATCACTGGCTGTCTTATCTCGGAATGGTTAAGAGCCCATCATCTTCCATTGACCTAAGGTTAATGTGTCATTTGAAATCCAATAATAATTCTTTATAAAATTTAAATTCATAATTTCAAACCAAAGTAGAGAATCCAAACCTAAAGCATTGAAACAGGGTTCAGAACATAACATACTGCAAATTTGGTAACATCCCACAATTTTGATTTCACATCTGATAGTGACACAAATTTGTCAACAAATGTTGCTTGAACATAATACATAAACTGGTTAAATGGAGAACAAAAGTATTGCCTTCGGCCATCAAAACTTCAAGCCCTGTTTCTAGCAAATCAAACAATAAAGAACTTCAAAATCAGCGAACATCAACCAACTCAACGTCAAACATGAGCCACGCATTTGGAGGAATTTGGGGACCAGCACCCTTGGCTCCATAGCTGGAAAAGAAAGACATGAAAACACTTTAGTACATAACACAGAGAGAAGAGAATTGATTTTTCAAGTTCAATTGCAGTCTGAAGAGCAAGAGAAAAAGAATTAAGAACATTGTTTTCCATATCACACCAATGACGAATGTCTTCACATATTGCGACAAATTAGACAAGGAACAGTACATAATACAGACGATAAGACAATTGAAAATGCATACCCCATTGATGGTGGAATTGTGAGTCTTCTCTTGTCCCCAACACGCATGCCTGAGGTGAGGATTTGTATACAAGAATATAGGTTACAACTTTGCATAAAACATGCAATAAAATATGTAACAACTTCTGTGCATATAATTTAAATTGGAAAGAATAAGAAAATGGTGAGGATTTAGTTATTGACTAACCGTTAACCCCAACATCCCATCCCTTAATAACTTCTCCAACACCTGCAATATGAAATAAATAATAATGAGCACATAACAGAACACATTTCATGTTAGCAGAAGTACGAGTCTGTCTGACATATACCTAGGCGGAATTTGAAAGGTCTTTTTCCTCCACTTGAGTCAAATATTTTCCCGTTCTTCTGTAGCTTGCCAATGTAGTGTACACTAACCTGATATGTAAACAATAATAATATCCTCAAATGGGAAACCTTTGAAACTACAGTGAAATAGAAGCATTCCTGGATAGGGAAAATTTAAGAACTTGGATAAAACGGATACATTGACTGACTAAACCATAAAAATATATAGACTTGCCTGTTTCCCAGGCGAAGCTTTCTTGCCATTTGGTTTGCCCAATGCTAGTTCCTCAATGGCCAATCCACTATCAAAGGTTCTTGACTGAGATGACTTGGCTTCAGCTTGCTTCTCTACCTTCCTTGTCTTGTCCACCACAGCCGAAACAGTTTTTTCCTTGGAAGCAATGTCTTCGCCCTCCCGTGTTTTCTTCTTCTTATTTTTCTCCTTGGAGTGAATTTTACTGAGAATGAAGTCCACAACAATACTCACTAACAATACAGAGACCATATCTGTAATCATCTATTATTCTGAAGTAGCTAATAGAAAGAACATTCATTACTAAGATAAAATTACCTGGCATCACAAAGTTTCATGGCAGAGCATGCAATTAAAGAATGTCTCAAACAATAACACATCTTGACTGAAAACTATTAATTGTGATATATGGAAACTAGGGGAAAATAAATAAATAGTCCATTTTTTATTAGTTACTGACATAAATCTTAACTACCCAGCACCCCTCACCACCACGATCTCCAAGATGAAGATGTGAAGCTTGCGCCATTGGGGTATCCCCTTGGGATCTAAGTAATTCATATGGTAAGCTTCTAATCCATGTAGTTATAATAAGAAGCTACTATGCTAAACCAAGCTTACATTTATTAGTCAGACTGGCAGAGGAAATCAGCCTTCCTATATAACGGTTGGAATCAGATAAGCACACATGTTTACTGAATATATTCTAGCCAAGAACATACAGCAATGATTTCTTTAAAACAAGCTACATTTGTTTAACAGCATACTAGTCTTTCTTTCTTATACCCAAATAAAGTTCCAACAAACGTTGCAAGGAAATTCAGTAAAATTAAGAGGAGGCGTTGATAGTACATGTCTGAACAGTAGGAGCTTCTTACCTTTCAGGTTGACCATCTTGGTCATTATTCTCAGCTTTCCTTTTTACGGCAGCAGCACGCTCCTCGGCCTTTTTTGCTTTCTTTGACTTTGTTTTATCAACAGTACTCTTTTGGGTCTGTTCCATTTGTGTATCTGGCTTCTCAGTAGAGGCTTCAGTTTTATGTGAGGAAGAAATAGGAAAACCATCTTCATCTTCAATGACAGGGACAACACTACTGCCCTTGGCAACTATTTGTCCCTGAGAGTTATTTTTCTCTTCATCATTACCAAGTTGATTCTTCTTCTTCTTCTTTGGCCGTTTAGATTGATCGTTTGCTTGAGTAGGTTTGTCATCATCCACTATCTCCTCAATTACAACTGAAACAGAAGCAAATGATCACATTTCATTATCTTATGTCTACCCTTTACGAAATGTCTTACACAGCACAAGGTGACACAACAACAATAACAACAGCAGCAACAACAACAAAGTATAAATGTAAACCCAATGATGATATGTGGAGAACTATGTTTTATTGCTAACATCACACCAAAAAAGATAACAACATATTCTACTGAGTCACTGGTAATAGCATCGTAGTGCTATGTGGTTGTTCCTGAGCAAATATGATAATGATGGGATGCTAGTATAAAACAATAATGCGATAGTAAGACTAAATACAATATTGGGCTACAAGAAATCTACTGAAGTTCACCCATTGCAAGATCTAGCATAATTCTGAATTTTCTTTCTAGCTAGACCAAATATCATACATAACTTTTTCCTCTACTTGAATTCCAATTCAACAAACATGCAGCTGTAATCATTTTGTCATCAATCTTAAATTCCTATAAGTATATGGTACTCAAAGACCATAGTTTTCTGGATAATGCGCACATAGCCAACGAATTAAGGAAGAGTGACAAATACCTCCACTATTGTGAGCATGGGAAGATGGTAATATGTCAGCATCGGCAGATTCTTCTTCATCACTAAACTCAATGGAATCGTCTGTATCAATGCCAGCAATATCCTCACCGGAACAATCACTTCAACTCAACAGTAGTAAGGGGTATAATAGAAAGCAACTGAACCACAGTTACACTGTTTTAGCCTTTTAGGCACAAAAATATAAAAGTGAAATGACCTCAGAATAACATATAAAAAAAACACTAAATGTGAAAAAGGAACAAAGAAACTAATCAAAAGGATACGAATCATCACAGCACTCATCACCAGAATCTCCATCGTCAGCATTAAAATTACCAGTAAGATGAACACTTCTAGACCCAACCACTGAAAAAACTACATTATCATCCTCCTCAAACTCAAGATCTAAAGGGCAACACTCCATCTTATTTGGTAGCAAAGAGCACAAGTAAACTGGACTCTCATTGCGTGCAGAACACTGAAGTATGCACCTCTCTGACGATGACCCATGGCCTAAAGTTGCCTGATAATCAACCAAAATGTATTATTATAAAGATTGAAACATAACTTAGTTACCTTACATACAATAACAGCGGCCCAATCTGAACTGTTTAAGATACTTAAATGCATAGTCAGTGCCCAGAAATGCATAACTTAAAATGCTCTGACCACCCACTAAAAAAGGTTCACACATCATCTTGTACTATCAAACCAAACAGCCGTTTCGATTAGAGAATTAAAAAAAAAAAGAACTTCAAGAAATATGCACTCAAGGTAGTCGATATGATACCTAATTAGTTTTGCAAAAACAAACATTTCTCTGAAAGCAGGTGTTTATGGTTGTTGTTTATCCAACCAAAAAATTGATATAGTATTGTGTAATAGTAAAATCAGATTCAGCAACTTTGCAAGATACAAAGTGTCTTGTAGGATAAAAATCCACCAACAGGGGAAAAAACATATAACAACACAGTTGAACTACAAGTCATCAAGCAAAGCATAATAAGTTCCATCCATGTTCAAATAATACTAAAAACATCTGTTATCAAACCTGAGTCACATAGACCTTCCCTTCCACATCATCTGAGTGATATGTATAAGGCTTTCCCGGATGAACTTCGATTCCTGGAGAAAAATAACGTAAACATACAGTGATTCAATACCCATTTCTTCTAATCGTAAGTTCTGAGAATTCAATTGCATACAAAGTGCTCTGTACACAATTGAAGCTAAACAAAGAGAAACATGACTAACCCCAGAAGCCCATTTCTTCGTTCTCTGAGAGAAGAAGGTGGGGTGGTTCAGTTGATGGTATTGAGACCCAACCTTTGCTTCCTCTCTTAAACCCCGAACCTCTCTACTTCTCTAGCAGTGTCTGTCTTTAAACCCTAATTCATCAACTACGAGCGCTTCCACAGGAATTCCGTGGAACCGCAATCCAAACACGACACGTGCCAACAACAATAAACTAGTAGAAAAGTCAATTTTAAATCGAATTTTGGGCTTCGGCCCTCTAAAGCATATATCTTGGGCCGACTAAAGCCTATCCAAATGAAGGCCTAGTAAACATTGATCAGCCAATCAATGGCCTTTACTTACGAACTCTTCCATAAATTTTTGCACACCAAGATTTTGGAAAATCTGGCAAATGGAATTTGCTTTTTTTTTCCTCTTTCTGAAAGCGAAAAATAAAAAATAAAAAATAAAAAATAAAAAATCTAGAATTTAAAAACATGAAAGAATTACTTAAAATAGCATTGTAAATCATTGAAACCCACCATCAAATTCAATGGATCTTGCCTTTGGCACATATGTTTTTAGTTGAAAGCTAATTAGGCTTTTCCGACATAAATAACGTAAAGCAGAAGATTATTCGTTTTAATAACAAATAAATAAAGAGGCCACACAATATAAACATGCGCCCAATTATAAAGTTGTAGCCACCCACTTTTGGTTCTTGCTAAGGCTTAAATGTACACAATGATCCTATGGCGATTAAATAAATCAAGTGGTTCAAAGTTATTCACATAAATAATTTGTATAGATCCATTCCATGTGATTCGGTTTTGAATATTGAGATGGAGTGTATAAGAGTGGTTTGAGAGTAGAATAAATTTGAATGGGAATGATTGAAGGAGACAATGTGTTATTGGTGAGTATGATGCCTATGTTTCTTTATATATCTCGTATCTTTTGTATAGTTGATTTGCTTATGATGATAAGATAGGCACTAACCTAAAGGGAACATAATAGTATTGAGTATGGTATACATTCGAGGTTGTTTATGTCTTTAATTAATTTTATTATCAACACTATAAACTATGTATGACATAATCGTGATGTCTATTTAATGTTAATATTTATATAATGTTTGACTTATGTTGTATTCAAATATAAATCGGTTATGAGAGGAAATAAAATACGCATAATTCATCCTAGGGGTTATAGCGATTTTCATGGCGGCGACGGAGATCTCTCCCACCAACGATCATGCGAAAGCGGGTGATGGATTGGAGACAGGGACGACGGGAGCTCTTCACTTGACGGCCCAGTCTTCATCCCCACATGCAACGTCCTCCTTGCCTCGGCCAACGTCCCTAATAAATGGTGAAGTTGCAGCGGCGGAGGGTGGCGGCCATGTGTTCTTCGTCACTCCGACGGTGGAACGAGGAACCTCTGCTATCTCTCAGGTTAGAGGAGGCAAACGGCTCCAAGGGACCCCTCTAGAGAAGCCAAATGGATGGATGGGGTGAGGTCAACGAGGCAGGGCAGTCGGGATGGGCAAGGATGGCGATGCAAGTCCGGCACCGGCGTACGTCAACTAGTGGAGGCGGTGGGGGAAAATGGAACCGGGTAGGGTTGTCGATCCGGAAACCTTCCGGAACGGGAAGGATCAGCATTCGCGCGCACGAAGTCGCGCCTCTCCTCTCGGTCCTCGGCGCACATCCGCGTCCCCAAGGCCCATCCAGGTCCGGCCTGAGGCCGAGGAGCTCAAGGCCCTGACCGAGCCAGCACCCTTTCCAGGCCCGATCCCAACCAGCAACGAGCCCAGCCCGCATGTATGTGATATAATATATGTATTTTTATAAGTAATAACCATAAATATTTGGATTTTTTATTATATAACGTGAAATTTTATTGATAATAAGAAAGCATGTAAAGATTACAGATGTGAGATATGATAAGATAGTCTCGGGTCTGATAAACAAGAAGATCCGAGACGCTAACTCTGTAATAAGATTACTGCTTTTAATCGTAGTTTTGCGAGTGACACGAGATTCTTTTCCTGACTCGACCTGAAAATGCTTGTGGTGACCGACCTTGGCAAGGTGAGGTGTGTGTCCCCACGCACACCTCGTTATTTGAGGGATCCCCCGATCCAGTGGATGGGGTTGAGGAGCCGAGTTGTCACTCGCTTCTGCTGGCAAGATCAGCTGTTGGTTCCACCCTCTCTGACTCTGATCATGAGTGTTAGGGCCCCGATACAACGGATGAAAATAGGTCGTCTTTGCATGAAGTCCCCGACTGATCTGTGCGCCATAGTCATGACGCTTGATATAGGGTCGAGCCTCTAGTGATTGTGAATGATCGGTAGGCGACTGAAGAAGTAGATATGTGGTAGAGGTGGCGCAAGAGGTGGAGACGGCGATTATGGTGGCAAAGGAAGCGGTGGTAGCTCTGGTGGTGCAGGATGAGGTGGCGGCTCTGGTGGCAGTGGCAGCTCTGGTGGCAGTGGCAGTTCTGGTGGCAGAGGATGTGAGGACGACAACGGATCTAGTGATAAAGGAGGCAGTGGCGCCGCTAGTGGTGTCATGTGGATCGGAGGGGGGAACAGCGATTTCGCTGTGGGGAGCTAGGGTCGGCTGCGGAATGCGATTGAATCTCGTAGGCCCAGAACTTGCGGTGGAGGCGACCAAGGGAATGGGATGACCTGCTGCGGTGGTGGTGGTGATGGTGGTGACGGGCGGGGCAATGGATTGGAGGACGGTGGCGTTAGGGGGTAGCGCCGTTTGAGAAAAAGGCGGAGGCAGCGCGGGAGGCTTAGGCGGTAAAGGAGACGGAGGGGAGGGCTGAGTTGCCTTCTTCCTCAGTCGCAACAACTTAATAAAGCCCGTCGGTGGAGTTGGGGGCATAGTCCCAAGTATCTCATGCATGGTCCAAAGAGACTTCCGCCCTGGAAAGCGAGGATAGCTAGTACTCCAAATCCTTTCAGTCCATATCAGAGAGGATGGGTGGTACCAGGTCAGGACGTGGTTGGGGTAAGAGATGGCGGGGACATCATTAGGCGTGCTGATGAAGGGAGCTGGTAGTTTTGGGGGCGGCGGCTTTGGTGGTGGCTGCGGTAATGGTGTTGTGTCAATGGGACCCGGTTACAACGCATTCGCAGATGCATTGGGGCCAATCTCCACATTCCATCGTTCTGTCTCATTGGAGCTATGTAAAAACAATCCATCCTACGAGTAAGGACAAGGCTGACGACGGCTTGATCATGATTGTTGCGTGAATAAACTATAACAATTGTAAAGGGGATGTGACGATTATGGTAGAAGAGAAGCTGAGAAAGAGAGAAGCTGAGAAAGAGAGAAGCCATAGGCTCTCACAATGAGAACCATGTGGGCTCTCACAACACTGAAATATGTCTCAGCACCTTCGGCTTGATCAATGATAGCTCGATAAGGATCATGTGGGATTAAGGGTGTCCCCGCCCGATTGACCTGCTCCTATTCCACTTTCCTCCAACCAACTCGTTCAACCATCTATCTGGAACCCAAGATCAAAGTTGTGCATCCTTAACCAATACGAGAAACATGTCTTAGCTGAAGACCTTATCACATCTCATACGGAAAAAATAAAAGTCTTGACATTCACTTTTGTATCTTGTAGGTTGTAATAAGACTTATAGTTTGTGTTTTAGTCGATATTTTTATTTATTGAGTCTTTAGCAACATAGGGATCTCAAATTTGAGATTCTTAAGTAATCATTCAGGTGATGAATTTTGGCAATGCCAAAGGAGACAACCGCTCCCTATGGATATTATTTTCATGTTTTCGTTATATGTCGGTTCATACCATAAACACAATGAGAACCATTCCTTCTAAACAATACGTGTTTTTTAAAACATTAACTTTGTCTTTTAGAATAAAAGATAAGCACTCATTTTCTAAGAGTACCCATAATGGGGTTTAAAGGAGTCGTTGTTTTTGTCTAAAAAATCTATAAAAAGCGTATCGAATCCATATATTTAAGTCGGTTGAACAATTGAATATGCGGGTCTAAAACTCAACGTCGAGGAATATGTTGACGCTGATAGATTCAGTCTTCGACCCGAATTTGTTAGTGAAAACGTCGAAGAATATGTCGACACTGATTGATTCAGTCTTCAACAAAAAGTGATTGACTTCCCAAAGCCATACGTAGGATAAGTTAAATATGAACACTTTTATTCCATTAATAATCACACACTGAAGTTTCAACCAAATAAAGAAAAATCTCAAGTTCAAGTTCAAGTTCAAGTTCATAGGCTTTTGAAGATATATATTAAGAGTCTCGATCTCGTATGAGCGGATGAAACAATAGAGAATATTTTTTATTTTACAATCATTTGATTTAAACTTGTATCCGTGAGATAATTGAATTAAACTCTAGTTCTAGAGAGAGGGGCTCTGCCCTTTCTCTAGAAACCCTAGACCCCCTTTTTTCCGAACCTCTCTTGCCATTTCTCGCCGTCGACGGCTGCCACTTGGACTTGTTTCCTAGTGGTGGACAGCGTCCCGTCTCGTCTTTCTCCTGTTCTTCTTCCCTTCCGTTTCTCTTTACCCTTATCGGTCCTCCTCCTCTTGCTCTCGGTGGCGAATCTGACTCCCTCACAATCCGTGGTTTTTTTTCTCCCCCTCTCGTTTTGACTCAATTCCCTCTCTTATACTCTTTCCGGTGGAGATCTGATAAATTCGGTTCGAACTCTCCTTCGGGATGTGCTGGCTACGGTGGGTTACCGATGGGTAACTGAGCAGTACGTTTGGGTGGAGGTTGGAGGAACCCATGGTGATTAGGTTGTTCTTTGGTCTCTGGCCTCGCTCTCTATGGTTTTGCACCGCCCGGCTCACCAGATCCACTCTTGACTTCCGGTGTCAAGATCTATTTTGTGCTCCTATTTTTCCTGTCGGTGTTGGCCGTGGGGGAAATCGCTTCGATGTTCAGACGGTGGTGGCGGTTCTCCATAACAGATCGGTGGCGTGGTGACTCGGGGTACTCTTTGATGAGTTATTTACTCCTTCGTTTCCGACTGGGATCATGGTGTTGGTCGGTGTTCGTGGTGTGCTGGTGGTGGCCACCTTTGTTTGGCCTGGTTTGATCTCCTACAGGTTCGGAGCAGAAGTGGGTTCGTCTCTTCGTTGAGCTCTCGAGTGTGACTGCTG
>JAYMTN010000215.1:0-19461 GCA_036897425.1 Erodium trifolium
GCTTGTCACATTTCCCTCTTAACTACACTTACTTTTAATTTTTCTCATCCAACTATACTAAACTCCCAATTTTTTTCACTGGACTCTATTCTGGTAATAAATGACAAAATACCCCTACAACAATTTTGAAAACCAAGCAAAAATTACCATAGATATGACAAATTTTTGAAACTTAATGAAGAGTATTTTTGTCATTCATCACCGAAATAAAGGGAGTTCTTTCGGAAGTTTAGTGTAGTTGGGTCAGAAAATATAAAATTCAGTGTACCTAAGTGAGAAATGTGACAAGATGAGTGTATTTTTGTAAGTTTATCCCTTTTAAATATGGAGACTTAAACAAGTACTCTTATGTGCGATTTCCCCCCTTCTGTTTTGTAGGATATAGTAGCAACTTTAAGCACACAGATGGTTATTATCAATCGGACGGTTCTTACACAGTATGTTCATCTAACCATTTAATAATTTTATTTTATTTGCTCCTGAGAGTTGATGTGTTAAACTTCGTAGACATTAATTAAAAATTAAAAATTAATGATTGTTCCATTTTTCATTGGTAATGTTTGCAGGGTATCCAATCACATGATGATTCACTGGTCTATCACGTTCCCGGCTATAATCCATATGCTGATGATCGTTCTGTTTGTCAAAAACCTTGTTTTTCTTCCTCAGGATATATCCAGCAACCCTATGGCATGAACTCCATGAAATCAAATGGCAACGGGTCTTCAAGATTTTCCAAGCCAGTTCCTCATTCTCATCCCCTTAGACCACTAAATAAGGTTTTACATATTCGATGCAACTTGTATGATCATAACAATGATCCGTGATAATTGCATTTCAGATTAGATTAAGAAGGGATAATCTCACTCAGCTACCGTTAATTATGCACTTTTCTCAGTCGACTACCGCTAAATTAAGAAGTTTTTGACAGCCCTCTTAATTTTTTTTAGTCCTGATATAACCCTAATCTTGTGAACTTTGGGACGTGAAATGATGAAAATGCCCTCGTGTAAAAAATAAGGGTATCTATGTCATTTCACAGGCAAAAGTTGACAGAATTAAGTTAAATCGAGACTAAAAAATCTTAGGGGGTTGTGAAGAACTTTTTAAACTTCGCGGTAGTCGATTGAGAAAAGTGCATACTTAAGGGTAGCTGAGTGAGATTAACATTGATTCGACTGTTTGAATATTCAATGTTTCAGGCGTCTCGTCCGGTTTCCAATTTCTCATCCAGCTACTACAGGGGAGGTCAACCATCATATCATTACCAGAAACAATATTTTCCACAAACTGGTTCCTTTAACCACGATCTGAATCACCAGAAACAATATTTTCCACAAAATGGTTCCTTGAACCACACTAGTCAGAATCACAAGACCTGGTCTGGAAATGACAGGTTCAACCAGAGGGACAAGTACACCACAAATGTAGATTCGGGCGAAATAACCCGTGGCCCTAGGGCCCACAATAGTAGCGCTCCTTCAGACTCGCCGGTCGGGAACAATTTGGAGCTTACAGCACGTAGAGATCAGTATAACCTACCGGATTTTGAAACTGGGTATGAAAATGCCAAGTTCTATGTCATCAAGTCCTTTAGCGAAGATAATGTTCATAAGTGCATGAAGTATGATGTTTGGTCAAGTACTGCAAATGGTAATCGAAAGCTAGATGCAGCGTTTCTTGAGGCTGAAGCAAGAGCCAATGAGACGGGCACCAAGTGTCCGGTCTTCCTCTTCTTCTCTGTGAGTTTGGAGCTTTTTTTGTGTTCATTTCCTGAATCTTATTCTCTTTGTGAATGATTAAGTTCTGGTGATAACTTCATTATCCCTTGGTTTCTAGGGATAATTGCAAAAACTTGTAATGAACTATGGCGTTTTGCAAATACTATCGGTGAACTATTTTTTTTTTTGTAAAAAACATTCTGCAACTATTTCCATCTGCGAATCCATTATCTTTAACGGAAATAAGTCACATGACTTCAAATTTTGTTTTGAAATGACGATTTTGCCCTTTGCATTATGTATGTTTTGCAATTTGGAACCTTTATATATATGTATACATTTTTGCATGTTTACTTTCGACTTGTTGCAAAAAAAATTAACACGGGATTTGAAGACAAAAAAAGTTGGGGGATGTTTTTGGAAAAAAATATATTTCACCAATAGTATTTACAAAATGCGCATATCCGTGTGTGGAATTACCCCCCTTTTCTGTGGATATCCGTGTGTTTCTTATTAATACAAAAGGTGACAATGTGTAAATAGCCCCTCACCTTTATGGGATGTTTTTGATAGCGAAAGGTCAAAGTGGGTGAGTAAATAACGTTTTCTCCATTTTGTATGCCTCGGAAATGTCAGGTAAATGGAAGTGGACAATTTGTAGGGTGCGCGGAGATGGTCGGCAAGGTTGACTTTAATAAAGACATGGACTTTTGGCAACTCGACAAGTGGAACGGGTTCTTTCCAGTTAAGTGGCATATCGTGAAAGACATCCCTAACTCTCAGTTGCGGCACATTGTCCTTGAAAACAGTGAGGAAAATAGGGATGTGACTTACACAAGGGACACTCAAGAGGTACCTACTTTGCTTTCACTGTATTTCTTATAGGGATAATTGCAAAAAAGTACCTTAAGGTACTCATTTTTTTTATTAACTTGTAAGTTGTAACCCTCTTCTTTGATAATGGTAAAAAAATACCCTGAACTGGTCTTTTTGTTGCAATTTGTATAAATATGATGATTTTACCCTTCAATTTAGAGAATAAAAACATAATATCCAAATTTTCTTCCTCTTTGTACTGTACAAAGGGTAAGAAACATAAGGGATAAGAAAATTTGGTTTTTTACTTAGTTATTATATAATCTTAAATTTCCAAGGTTAAAATTGTCATTTTGAAACAAATTTCTGTAAAGTGCAACAAAAAGACTAGATCAGGATATTTTTTGCAACTATTAAAGAAGAGGGTTACAAGTTGCAAAAAGTATATACCTTAGGGTACTTTTTTGCATTTATCCCTTTCTTCTATTCACGCAATAATCTCACAAAAATACACTAATCTTGTCAAAATTTTCATTCAACTACACTATCCTTTGAATTTTGTCACCCAACTACACCGAACAAATTTTCTTATTTTCAAAAGTATGTCTTTGTTACAATAAATTTTGAGCGAGTTCCCCTAAGTTGTCGTAGGGGTGTTTTTGTCATTTATCACCAAAATAGAGTAAAGTGAGAAAATTGAAAGTTTAGCGTTGTAAAGTAAGAAAATTTTAAAATCAGTGTAGTTAAGTGAGAAAAGTGACAAGATTATGGTATTTTTATGAGTTTACGTGTAAATAAAAAACTTCTGTTCCCATCATATCGTAACAAAAAAAACTTCAGAAGCTATTTGTCATGTAAAACTTGTTCTTTGCAGATCGTTCTGAAGCAAGGATTGGAAATGCTGAAAATTTTCAAGAACTATTCTGCGAAAACATCATTGTTGGACGACTTTAACTTCTACGAGATCAGAGAGAAGTCTGGCCGTGCCAAAAAGATCTCCAAGCCCGCAACTCAACAGAACGGGATTCACAAGGACGCTGATTTTCTCGTTAAGTTCATCGTTTCATATATCATTTTCAGTGCTAAAGAAGCCATGTTGGTTCTGGTATGATGATTCTGATATTCGATAACTGTCTGTGTTGTGCAGAAACATATCAATGTGGGAGAGATGAAAGCGGAAGCAGAATTGCCACAAACGAAGAGAAGTTTGGATTCTACCTCGCTTGTCAATCTGACTAAAAACCTCTCCATTGATGCTTAGGAACTTTTGTTTCCAGTTTCAGGTCATAGGAGAGTAGTTTTGGGGAACAAGTTATTTTATTTTATTTTTAATCAAGGAGCAGTTGTGACTCTTGGGTTGAATTTGAATGTGTTTGGGAGATTAATCTGTTTTGATTGTGGTAATCAATTTCTATTACAAGTTTAATCAGTAATGATAGTTGATAAATTGTACATGAGAAAAATTATAGTGTGTTTACAAAACCTATAGAAGTTCTCTAATTCTGTTATTTTGGATGGAAGATGACAGATGAGTTTCACAAACCCCTAACATGCTCCTGTGGAACATTTCGTTAAAATTAGGGATGTAAACAATACATATGGGTGATTTTCGCACGTGGACAATACATAAGGGTAATAGTTTTGTTGAAAAAACTAATAGACAATCATGGTCAAAAGATAGAGTAGTTTAAATGCGCAGGCAATACATAAGCTAGTTTTTCGCATGTGGACAGGGGTAATTTGGACAATTTGTTTAGGGTCAATTGTCAAAAACCATCCTAAAGTACTATCGCAAACAAAAAACTACCTAAAGTTTTGTCCACGTAACCGGAGAAACTGTGATGAATGTTCATTATGAAAGGCAGTTCTTCGCAGATTCAATAGATTTGTGGGCAATACATAATGCATTCTAAAGTTGGGTGGGCAATTCATAGTGCATTCTATAGTTGTGGGGGAAATACTTTAGGGTAGTTTTTGACAATTAACCTGTTATGTTTTTCTAACGGAAGTTGGTTGCAAAAGTTTTAGTGTAGCCTAAAAGCGTGGACAAAATTTTAGGTAGTTTTTCGTTCATGGACAATACTTTCGGATAGTTTTTGATAGTAACCCATTTGTTTATAATGCTAATAATCATTATTATTTGTGAGATCAGTTTTATTTTACTATTTCTTTTTAAATATACGTTTCTTCTTATTACTCTGGAACTACAAAACCCTGTAACCAAACACCGCCGGGACTCTTAAACCCTGACATCCAGAACAACCAGAGTTGTTTGGATGGCGAGAAAGTGAGAGAAACACCATCAATGACGGAAAATCCAAAGCATATGCTGGAGATCAGTGCCGCGTCCCCCGACAGACCTTCAAAGATCACGAAAATTGGAGATTTAAACGGAGAAGAAGGAACAGAACAACAAGAGCAGCAGCAGCAGGAAGACACGAGCTTCGAAGCCCAATCCATGAGCCAAAAACACGGCCTTCAACGGTACTTGGTTGCCATAGAGTACATCGGAACCCGATTCTCGGGGTCCCAGCAGCAGTCCAATTGCAGAACGGTCGTCGGAACGCTCGAGGTAATGTCTCATCTTCTGTTTGGATGCTGAGAAAATGTAGAGCCGAAGGCGAGAAAATTAACCTTCAATTGGTAGTACCTATGCAGATGAGTGATTAACTTGGTGCGGAAAAAAAATTGAACTTGGAATGTTTATATGTTTGAAGTGATTGAACGAAAATTCATCTCAATGTGACCAAAGGGTAGTCTTAGATTCTATAGAATTGGGGGGCTTTTGTTTTGGGGGTCAAAAGTGATGAAAAGTTCAATATTATACCTTATCTTTTAATCTTCAATAGTTTTTAGAATTGAATGGTCATGTGGTTATAGAATATAGTCATTGAATATGTTCTCTCTCTCAATTCATTGTTGCTGTGTGAAGCTAATTTTGGGTATTTTTTGTTGTTGCATGTAGGAGGCATTTCATAAATTTATTGGCCAGCCAGTCTCAATCTTTTGCTCGAGCCGGACTGTAATTCAATACCTTGCTGTTTACTAGCTACTTTTTTAGGGATAATTGGAAAGACTTGTGGTGAACTATGCACTTTTTGCAAATACTATCGGTAAACTATTTTTTTTTTTGCAAATGACATATTTCCCGTCTGCAAATTCATTATTTTTAACGGAAATTAGTCATATTACAGTCACGCGACTTTTTTTTTTTGGAAATGACAATTTTGCCCTATACATGTTTTGCAAATTTGGAACCCTCGTAAACGTGTTTTGCAATTTGGAACCCTTATGTATACACTTTTGCATGGTTACATTTGACTGTTTGCACGATTTGCAGGCGGAAAATAGTTGGGGGATTTCATTTTCAAAAAAAAAAAAAAAAACGTTCACTGATAATATTTGCAAAATGCGTTTTTTTTTTGTATTCTTCTTTTATTTTTAGCCTCAAGAAGATGATATTGTTGTTTTGGTTCTTTTGGTATTCTAGTTTCACTTGAAACATGACACCAATCTGGTTTAGTTTATTATGGTTTTATATGTAGGATGCAGGAGTGCACGCTCTATCTAATGTTTGTCATGTAGATGTTGAACGTATCAGCAAAAGAAAGCCCGGTGAAGTGGTACATTCCATTCCCTACAAAACTATTAGTCTTGTGTCTTTTTGCTCAAGTATGTTCTGTATTAGCCTATTAGGTATTGATTGCATGTTAAAGACAATAAACTGTTAATATTATTCTGATTATAGTTGCAAAAAGTACCCTGAGGTATTTATGTTTTGCAACTTGTAGCCCTCTTTAATAGTTGCAAAAAAGCACGTTGAACTTGTCTTTTTGTTGCAATTTGTATAAAAATGATGATTTTACCCTCACAATTTAGATTAAAAGAATAATAAGTATACAACAAAAAATCCAAATTTTCCTATCCCTTAATTTTCTTCCTCTTTGTAACGTACAAAGAATAAGAAATTTTAGGGGATTATAAATTTGTATTCTTTGCTCTTTAGTTATTATTTTAAAATTTTATAGTTCCAAGGGTGAAATTGTCATTTTGAAACAAATTTGTAAAAGTGCAACAAAAAGACAAGTTCAGAGCACTTTTTTGCAATTATCAAAGAGGGCTACAAGTTGCAAGAAGTGAATACCTCACGGTACCTTTTTGCCGTTATATCCCTATATCAAATAATCTTGGCATTTTACTGATATATGCATGATTTTTCTGAAATGCAGTTACCCCCGCATGAACCTGCAGTAGTTAGGAACGCCGTGAACCATTTCTTACAGGTATGCATCTAATTATTTAACAAGTTTCTGGAAGAAGAAATCAAGGTTATAAACCTCATCACTTTCTCTTTCACTGCTAAGTGGATGCTTGGCTTTGTGCATTACAGCTCATACCGTAGACTATCAAAGCTACAAAGGAAACTTGGTCCGTGGATCATCTTTTGCTCCTTGCTTGCTTTGATTGTTCTGGTTGTAAAGTCTAAAGTTAATAATTATTTTCACTGAATCTATCCACTACCTGATCGAAAACATTCATTTAATTATTTAGAATATTATCGGACCATAAACAAGAAAGGTCTTATTTATGATTCAGTTTCATTTGTGTTCAATCTAGGGATGATTCCCCCAAAAAACCCTGAGGTATTCATTTTTTGCAATATGTAGCCTCTTCTTTGATAATTGCAAAAAATGCCCTAAACTTGTATTTTTGTTGCACTTTGTATAAACTTGTTTTAAAACAACAATTTAACCCTGGGAAATTTAAATTTAACTGTAATAATTAAATAACATAAAATTCAAATTTTCACATCCCTCAAATTTCTTACTCTAGTCTTTGTACAGTACAAAGAGGAAGAAAATTAAGGGATATATTAATTTCTAAATCTTAATTGTTAGGGTAAAATTGTCATTTTTATACAAATTGCAACAAATAGACAAGTTCGGGGTACTTTCTTTCAATTATCAAAGAAGAGGGCTACAAGTTGCAACAAAAAGACAAGTTCAGGATATTTTTTGCAATTATCCCTTTAATCTATCCTGTGCTGCTTCGGTTTAATATTGACAGATTTTTCGTTTTGATCCATCTCAGAAGAATTGTGATGATGTAATGGTGACTGATGTTAGACCTGTGCCCTCTGATTTTCATGCTAGATATAAAGCTCAAGAGCGCACGTAAGTGTTCAATTATTTATAATATGGTGACTTTACAATTAACAACTGAATAGGAAGTTAGATTCATAAAAATGGCAAACGTGAAAATTTTAAATCGCATTCTTAGTATGTCCTATTGGGTTATGCTTTAATTAGCCTCTACATATATTTTAAGGATAATTGCAAAAAAAATATCCTGAATTTGTCTTTTTGTTGCAACTTGTAGCCCTCTTCTTTGGTAACTGCAAAAAAACACACACCCTGAACTTGTCTTTCTATTGCAATTTGTATAAAATGATGATTTTACACTTGCACTTTAGATTTGTAAAACAATAAGTAAAAAACAAAACAAAAAATCCAAATGTTCATCTCCCTTAATTATCTTCCTCTTTGTACCATACAAAGAGTAAGAAATTTAGGGGATATGAAAATTTGGAATTTTTGTTTTTTGTTTATTATTTTAAAATCTAAATTGTATGGGTAATATCATCATTTTTACCCAAAATGCAACAAAAAGACAAGTTCATGCACTTTTTACAATTATCAAAGATGAGGGCTACAAATTGCAAAATGTGGATACCTCAGAGTACTTTTTTTGCAATCACCCCTATATTTTATTTGATTGACGAGTCATTTACATACTCCCACCGCTTGCTATCTGAACCTGAGTTGTGTTTCTCCCTAAAAAATCAAATTAAGGTACTTCTACCGTTTGCTATCTGGTCCGGAGCCTTTGTCAACCTTAGAAAGAAATCGTGCATGGCATGTGCCTGAGGAGCTAGATCTTCTTGCTATGCAGGTTGGTTTATAGATGGCACTACAGCTTCATTTTTCTACTTTAAATCCGTTCTTAAGAAAATTAAAAGCCTATTGGTCTTGGCCCAGGCAGCATGCAAAGTTCTTGTTGGACAGCACGATTTCAGTTCCTTCAGAGCAACTGGTTGTCAGGTTTTGTATACTCAGATCTTTATGTAATTGTCCTATGATTAGACATTCTGTGCGAATCTTTTTTGAATTATTTAAAAGGGGATAATCTCACTCAGCTACCCCTAAGTATGCATCATCCTCAACTAATTACCCATATGTTTAAAAAGTTTTTGACAACCCCCTTAAGGTTTTTTAGTCTCGTTCTACCCCAATTCCGTCAACCTTTGGATGTGAAATGACGAAAATATCCCAATGTAAAACAGGGTCTTTTCGTCGTTTCACACCCTAAAATTGACGAATTTGGGGGTAAATTGAGACTAAAAAAACTTTATGAAGTTAGGAGTAGTTGGTTGACAAAGGTGCATACTTAAGAGTAGCCGAGTGAGATTATCACTGTTTAAGATGCCGTATAATTACTCATAATCCTCCAGGCAAACTCACCCATCAGAACTTTGGAAGAACTCAATGTTTCTGAGGTAGCCCCGACTCCATATTTTCCATCACCAACAGAGAGGGGACAAAACAAGTGTACTGATACTGATGATCAAGTAAGTGGCTCCATTGATGGATGTGTATCTGATGTTGGGTTTGGCGTAAGGAAAAAACACCGATGTCTTGTGGTAACAGCACGTGCCCGCTCTTTCCTTTATCATCAGGTTTGGTTCCATGACTTTCTGCACAATTTATTATGTGCTGCTAGCTGTTCATGCTCTTGGTTTCTTAAGCTTCATGATGAAAATGATGCATCAAATACCTTTGTCAAAGATTTCATTGAAGAACTCCAGTTCCTCGCAGCCTTTGTCAATTTTTCGTTTGTTATTATATATCATTTTGAATAGTAAATGAGGATAATCTCGTAACAGTACACTGACATTGTCACATTTCTCACTTAACTGCATCGACTTTAAATTTTCTCACTTTGTTTTATTTTGGTAATAAATGACAAAAAAAATACCCCTACAGCGATTAAGGGAACATGGGCAAAATAGAGTGAAGTCTTGCCGCATTTCTCACTTAACTACACTGATTTTTAAAGTTTCTCACCCTGCTCTCTTTTGGTAATAAATGGAAAAAATACCCCTACATCGATTTAGGAACCTGGGCAAAATTTACCATAGCGTTGGTAATAAAAGGTATTTTTGTCATTTATTACCAAAATAGAATGAAGTGAGAACATTAGAAAGGTTAGCGTAAGTCACTGAGAAAATTTAAAAGTCATTGTAATTGCTCTTGCAGCCTGTTCTAGATTTTTCATAGACATTATTGACGTCGTATATATATGATCCCTATGTTATATGTATTGCTCAAATGTGTTTCCCAGGTAAGATTACTTGTGGGAGTTCTGAAAGCCGTTGGAACTGGACACTTAACAATTTCAGATGGTACGGATAAAGATTTACGGTTTCTATAATCCTAAGTATGTCTAGTTATAGGATAATTGTAAAAAAAGTACCCTGGGGTATTTACTTTTTACAATTTGTAGCCCTCTTCAACGATAATTGCAAAAAAGTGTCTAGAACTTGTATCCCTTATTTTTCTTGCTCTTTGTAAGAACAAGAAATTGAAGGGATATGAAAATTTGGACATTTTTTTTTGCAATTATCAAAGAAAGCTACAAGTGAATATATCAGGGTATTTTTTTTTTGCAATTATCCCTTAATTATATGCGTATAGAGACTAGTAGTCATTCATTCGACTAATTTATTACATTCTTCCCATCTGAATCATCCAGTGGAAAGGATCCTGAATGCCAAGACTGTGACTGCTGCAAGTGCAATGGCGCCTTCTTGTGGCCTTTACCTTGGACATGTAAAGTATGATCTTCCATGATCAAAGGTTGAGCCCAATTTTTCAAGGTCTAATTTTTGTTCAAGGTGTTAGTTTTGGAAAAGTACAATCAATTTATTTTTCATCTGAATGTTTGTAAAATTTTAAATAAAATCGTAGTATCTGAAATTGCCCTCCTTGTCATGGAATTGAAGCTCTTGTATTCAAGGTTTATGATGCTTAACAACAATATCTTACAATTAAGCTCAAAATAGCTATGGAAATAGATAGCAAAGCTCTGGCTAAAACTACATTTCATCAATATGTTATACATGGTGAGAAATTGTAAAAATCTCTTGCTCTGACCCTTAACAGGCACAATAGTCTCATAATTTACAATGAAATGTGTCTTCTGAGTGTTGTGAACGAAACTTCTAGCTCATAATGGTCGCATAGTTGAAGAACGGGAATTGAACTCCATATCGAATCTGCATTACCATTTCCATCAGTATCTCCTTTTAATTTAATCGAGAATTAGTTCATAATAAGATAATAAAATTGTTTATGAGTCTGAAGGTAATGGATATAGGGATAAGTGCAAAAAAGAACCTTGAGGTATTCACTTTTTGCAACTTCTAATCCTCTTCGTTGGTAATTGCAAAAAAATACCCTTTACTTGTCTTTTGGTTGTAATTTGTATTAAAATGACAATTCAACCCTTACAGTTTACATTTAAAGAATAATAAAAACAAAAGTCCAAATTTTCATATCCCTTGATTCTCTCTCTTTGTACGATACTAAAAGTAAGAAATTCAAGGGATACAGAAATTTGGATATTTTGTTCTTTAATTATAATTTTAAAAATTTAAATGTCCAAGGATAAACATCATCATTTGAAACAAATTTATACAAAATGCAAAAAAGGGACAAATTCAGGGCACTTTTTTTTGCAATTATCAAAGAGGGATATAAAATGCAAAAGTGAATACCACAGGGTGCTTTTTTGCAATTATCCCATGGATATATGTTGAAGCAGAGACATCTTACAACTTACAAGCACTACTTCATGAGTTTTTTCATGGCCGAGTGAATGGAACTGGAGCGAGCTTTAGTTTGGTACTGAACCAGTGAGTGAGGACCGTTCCAGACAGACTTAAGGTTGGGATTTTGGGGGAAGAGGGCTCCACATAAGCTCAACAGCATGGGGTTGTTGACACGAAACTTCTCATACATCTTAGCCTTTTGATGCCTCAACTGGGACTCCTTTAAACCAAATCAAACTTGGTCACATTCTTGAAATAAACATTGATGAGGACAGGATGGTCATTAACAAAATATGTACTAATTTTTTTGCAGTAGGATTTGGAATATATGCAACTATAGCAAAAGAGTTTCTACTAAATGGTTTCGCTCTATCAGAAGCAGCATATGAATTCACAAGCGTCGTGCATATAAACTAGTACAGAAATATACAAAAATGGGGGTAAATTGCACATAGCTACCTTTTTGAATTGCCCACAGATACATAACCCCATAGTAAATTTTCAGGACACATGTCTATCCTTAAGTTTTTTTACGTGTCACCATCGTACAAAAAATAATTAAATTGTCCCAAAACTACTCACTCTCACGATTTACTCTCCCGACCTCAATTTGATTTCATTCTCAAAATTCAAATAGAAATCTTAAGATTATAACACGGAAATGAGTAGTTTTGAAATCGCAAGCTTTTACCGAACTTTGAATCTGTTTTTATTATTAAAACCCCCCTAAAAAGCATGGGCCGTAGGATCCACTCGATCTGATGGCCCAATTTAGTTTACAGTAGACAGTGCCCCGTTTATCTAAGTGCAAAGATGCAGTAGATGCCACAGAAAAATGAACAAAAAACAAACCTTTTGTTCGTGTTGCTGGTCTACAGCAGTCCCTTCCTGGTGCTGCACTAAAATCATTTCTTTGGGAATGTCATTTTGCAGACCATTTGAGTTCTCCGAAATTTTGGTTCCAGATTGCCTTTGAGCCTCCGCAGACCTATCACCAATCTGTGATTGCTCCGTAATTACCGTCTCACTGTTCCTTTGAGTCTTCATCGGTTCCTCTTCTTCCTCTTGCTCCTGATTCACATCTTCCTCCATCTGACTGTGTGGCTGCTCGGCATCTTCAAATTTGACATCATCGCCTTTTTCTTCCATATCAGCATCTTCATCTGGTCCCACCGAATCATCCATATTGGATGACGTGTCCTCGCCCCCGGGGCTTTCCACAAATGAAGTTTCCTAGAAATAAAAGGCATCGATTAAATTACAATAGATAATAATACAATATGGATGATTCGGTGGGACCAGACGATAGATAACAATGCACTGCTTCAAACAACAAATAATGAGAAAAACAGGATAAAGCAAATGTTTATCCTTGATCGCTCACGTATAATAACATAGTTGATAGTCTTGTGGGGTTGAAACTATAGGTAATTGCAAAAACTAGGTGTGTGGTTTCCACTATTTGCAAGTTGGTACCATGAATAATTCTTATTTTGCGCCCAATTGGATTGGCCTGGTGATCAAAGAGCTCTCTCACCTCCTTGAGGTCAGAGGTTCGAATCCCATTTTCTTGGGAGCAGGTGTCGGTGGAGGTTAGGTTAGGAATAGATTAGGCTAGAATACGATTTCCCCGCTTTCTTGCTGATTAAAAAAAAATTATTTTGCACCGTGAATTACACCATTACAAATCAAAAGAGTCACAATAAATTTGTTTATCTAATCCAAGAAAAACTTTATATATTCTAGGAGATAGGTTGAGAACTTTTTACATTTTTTGCATTTTTTTACATTCAAAGGCAAAATCGGCAGTTTCAAAAAAAATGGGGACGTCACGTGGCAAATTTACCCTTTTTCGTTAAACATAACTGAGAATGCTAAAAAAATAAAATTGTTCACAGTACCAACTTGCAATGGTTTTTAGAAGTCGGTATCAGTTTTTGGAGTTCTCTACTAGCCCTTTAAATGCCAACTAATTAATATCTGCTTACACATTCGATAATGTGATAAACCAGTAATTCCAATGAGGTTAAATTGTTAATGAGTAACCAAAAAATGGCTTGCAAAGTAAGTCGTTAACTCTTCTTAATGTAGATACAGTTAACCACCCCAAAGAAAAGATCAAAACCCTCAAGACTATTGAGTGCAAGGAACTGCTATATCCATTTTTCAATGAGATTTAAGAAAGTATGTGATGAAAAACAAAGCAAACACGCAAGTTCTAGAAATCTTTCGATTTCTTCCTTACACCTGATTCGCCAATTTATTGTAATTATAACCAAGAAAGGTAAGTAGGGACTTAAAAATCCGATATACCTCTTGCTTGAAATCTTGGGCATCACCAACTCCAGTTAGACCTCTAGCAATTCGCTCATTCTCCTCACGCTCTCTTCGGCGCCGCTTTAGAACACATATAGCACACATACAATCATTTTTGTGACGTCTTCCTCTGGCATTGAAAACAACAAAAACAAGAAACATCCAGGATTGGTTCTATCAGAATACAGAAATATATGTGTATCAAAACTAGGGACCATTATGAACCATTAGATCAAGTTGATCCAACAGCCTATGTTTTTTAGTTTTTTTTTTTATAAATATAAAAAAAAACTCGAAGTTCTGCATATTTAGATTCATGCCATTAATGATTTCTTTTAAATCTGGACCATCTATTATACCTGATCTAATGGCAGTAAATGGTCCATAGTTTGTATTGGTACATAAGGTTTCTAGTGGATAGTAAGCCAGTATATATATATGTATGTATGTATGTATGAAAAAACAACTAATTATCTTAGCTGATAAGCAATAGCTAGCAACATAACAAAATTGGGATGATCTCACAAAAGTACACTAACTTAACTACATTGAACTTCCAACTTTTCTCACTGTACTTTATCTTCATAATAAATGACAAAATTACCCTTCTTGATTTTCAAAAATATGCCATTACTACAGAAAACTTGCCCGAGTTCCCTAAATGGCTACAAAGGTATTACTATAATTTATTACCGTAACAGACAAAATTTGAAAGTTTAGCGTAACTACATGAGAAAGTTTAAAAGTCAGTGTAGTTAAGTGAGAAAGCTGACAAGACCAGTGTACTTTTATGGGATTATCCCTAAAAAGTGCAGTAAACTTAATTCTCCACGTTTAGGATGCAACAGGAATAACCTACAGGAACATACCCAGGACGCTTTTTTGTCTTCTGTTTTGGTGGGCCGCTTTTAACATGTACTTTTATTTGCCCGGACACCACAATATCCTCAGCAGGAGTGCTTTCAGCACCTATCATTAAGGAAAAGCTATATCGTAAGGCAATACAGCTATAACCAAACAACCAAATCTTTTGCTTGTCCAACTGGTCAAGCACTTTGACATGGATCCTTGGGACCAGAGTTCAAGTCTCAGCAGCGTTACTCTCTCCCACCTTCATCATCTCTTTCTCCCAATTCTTGTTGGGCCTCTCTCTATCTCTCTCATTGGGCCTCCTTCTTAAGGTAACTCCTTTCTAGTTTGTAGAAAGTCTTGAGCCCATGATAGATCAATCTTAAATCTAACTAAGAATCACAAGTTTGATGTTCTCTTGCTTCTACATAAGCAAGTGAAGCCAAATCTTGGTACACTTAGCTGGTAAAAAAAACTAGGGATAATTGCAAAAAAATACCCTGAGGTATTCACTTTTTGCAGTTTGTATCCCTCTTGTTCGATAATTGCAAAAAAGTGCCATGAATTTTTTCTTTTTTTGCATTTTGTATAAATTTGTTTCAAAATGACAATGTTACCCTTGGAAATTTAAAATAATTAAAGAACAAAAAATCTAAATTTCCATATCCCTTAAATTTCTTACCTTGGTATGGTACAAAGAAGATGAAAATTTGGATTTTTGTTTTTACTTATTATTTTTTAAATCTAAATTGTAAGGGTAAAATAATCATTTTCATACAAATATATACGAGCCAAAGCTATGAACACTCACCATTAGTGCCCCTTGGTTGGTCTCCGTACAGCTCAGCTGCAGTCCAATATTTCATAAAATTCTTCTTGACTCGCTTCATAAGGTCTATGATATAGTCACCCTTGTTGTTGTACTTGTAACAGTTCTCCCATATGTATTGTACATCCTTGAATACATTCTCCGAGTTCTTATACTTCACACCATTTTCAAGATTGCTGCATATAGTTCCGAAATCCATTGGTGTATCTATGACATCAAAATAATCCTGAGAGAGACCAACAGAAGATAGTCAAACAAAGCATATGAGACCGGACATAGTTACCTTAAAAATAGCAATTATCTCCGAGTAACTCCATATTTCTAATTCATACATTTATTAAGAGGCTCTTAATATATATCATATGAACATAATATAATATACAGATACATTGTACGAGTAGAAATCACACTCACAGGTATTCCCAGAGCTACAGGATCCACAGGGGCATTGAATGGCTCAGCAGCTTCCATTTTCATTACCTTTTTAATCACCTATGGAACAATGACACCAAAAAAGTACAGACTCAGTAAGTATCTTTCTGACATAAACCACAGTATAGGATTTAAGGTTTACATAAAAACATGAAGGAATAATTGCAAAAAAGTACCCTGAGGTATTCATTTTTTTGCAACTTGTATCCCTCTTCTTTAATAATTACAAAAAAGTACCATGAAGTTGTCTTTTTGTTTCAAAATGATGATTTCACCCTTATAATTTAGATTTAAAAAATAATAAGAAAAAAAACAAAAAATCTTAATTTTCTTCCTCTTTGTACCATATGAAAGGTAAGAAATGTAAGGGATGTGAAAATTTTGGAATTTTTGTTCTTTAATTATTATTTTCAAATTTTAAATTTACAAGGGTAAAATTGTCATTTTGAAACAAAATTATACAAAGTGCAACAAAAAGATAATTCAGGCTCTTTTTTGCAATTATCAAAGAGGGCTACAAGTTGCAAAAAGTAAATACCTCAGGGTACTTTTTTCAATCATCCCAAGCATTAAAGACATTTATCAACATACCGACAAAGCAGTATCCAATTCTTCCTTGCTATATTTTTGTGCAACCTCTTTCTGTGCTAATCCAACATCACTTTTCTGGTTAGTACTCGAAGAACCTACAGCTCTTGCCGGCTTGATCCTTATGCTCCCAGCCTTCCTCGACAAACTCCCGGGGCTACCTACCTTCATTTCATGCGAGGAATAGGCACTATCTTCTGTCTTCTCTGTCACCACATTCTGTTTCTCAAACCCCAGCTGCTGGCTACTCTTGTCAGTGTCACTATGTGTCGCATCTGTAGAATTAACTTGAGATTCTAATACTTTGGGAGTCTTCAACTTTACTTTAACACGCCCAACCGTCTTCCCTGCTGCTTTATCGATTGACCCATCAGCATTGATGCTTGCTAAATTGTGTGGCTGATCGGTTCCTGTTGAAGAAGGTGTATCAACCTCCATTGGTGAGTTGAATTCGTCATGTCCGAGCTCATCGACACCAGAATTGTCGTCTGTGTTTATACTGATAGTTTTTGCTGGTTCTTCATTCACTATAACCACAGGTGGGCGTTTTTGTTTGCCTTTCTTGTGGCCTCGCTTGCGCTTCATGTCTTAACTACTAGCTATCTCCAAATATACACTTTTTTCAGGTCACAAAAGCTTTAGGGATGATATGTTTTATGTGTATTGCTCCTGACAATAAGAAGTGTAGACTTATAAACTACTAGCAACGCAATATTCAGCTAATTCTAACTACTTTGCAGTTGAGAACAGACCATCGAAGTGAAAAGAAAAGAGTATGTTTTTGAACTGCCAAATCTCTATTATACATACTTCTCTGTCTTCTTTACATGGCAAAACCAGTCCATACAGAAAGACACTATTACTAGTTAGGCTTGCACATAAAAAAATAATAAAAAACTGTTCATTCCCCAAACTAAACCATGGATAATTCAACTAAGAGCACCTCCAATGGAGAGCGAAAGTGGGGAGAATCACCGAAAATAATGAAAAAATAGTTTTGGGTGATTCTCTCTCCTCTGTGGCGAAGGATTCGTCACCCGTTGAATTCGTCGGCGGACTCAATTTGCCTACCTTGTGGGCACTTGCCACATTACACGTGGGTATTCGTCCGGATTTGTCAGGCTAAATCACCGCCAGCCTTGTGGGTGGACGGGGAAATTGGGGATACTCCTCCGGAGTAGCCTGACTAAACCACTCAGAGCGTAGGAGATTCTCTAACATTTTCCATATACAAACAGTGAAAAGGGTATCATTTGGAGCATTTTTTTTTCTTTTCTAGGACAACTTATGATTATGAACTGAAACCACCACCACTACCTAGCAAAATCACCAATAACCCTAGGTTTCAATTCCCATGCAAAACACTCATGATAAGACTCAAGACCAAACAAACAAAATTATTGTGAAAAGGGCAAAAAGTTGGAATTAAACTCTATGGTGTACAATACAACAGCTATAAGCAATTTATTTCTTTTTCCCAGGATAACACTAACTGACTCTTATGAACCAAAGCCACCACCAGAACCTAACATGATCACCAATTACCCTAGATTTCAATTTCCAAAGCAAAACATGAAAAAAGGGAAAAACTTGGAAACAAACTCCACAGTTTCACAACAAAGCAGCTGAAAGTAAACTACTCAAGAATCCCTAAAGTTCTAAATCGCAGATTGCAAAGTCTTCTCTTTTCCAGCAAATTCCCCAGGAAACAAACGGTATAAAAAACCCTAGAACCCCAAAGGAAATTCAACTAAAAAAATCCTAAAAATCCCAAATTGATCGACAACTGAGAATTAACATTAAAGCCAATGTCCCTAAAGTTCTAAATTGCAGATTGCAAATTCTTCTCTTTTCCAGCAAATTCCCCTGGAAACAAAGAGAATAAAAACCCTAGAACCCAACAGGAAATTCAACTAAAAAAATTCCTCAAAATCCCAAATTGATCGACCACTGAGAATCGACATCAAAGACAATGTCCCTAAAGTTCTAGATTGCAGATTGCAAATTCTTCTCTTTTCCAGCAAAAAAAAATCCACAAAATCCCAAATTGATCGACAGCTGAGAATTAACATCAAAGCGTCCCTAAAGTTCTAAATTGCAGATTGCAAATTCTTCTCTTTTCCAGCAAATTTCCCGGCAAACAAACAGAGCGAAAACCCTAGGACCCAAAAGGAAATTCAACTAAAATAAATAATCCCTCAAAATCCCAAATCGATCGACAACTGAGAATAAGAATGTCGCAGAAAACAGCGATGGGATTGACAGAAAACGACCATGACGGCTAGTTGAGGCGGAAAATAAACGACCCAAATCGGCCCAATAGAAGCGAGAGAGTGAAGAAACACAGAGAAGTAAAACTATTCCGAAGCTTGAAGACGATAAAATTTAAAAATAAATATAAATATAAATAGAAGAGTACCAGTGAAACAAATCTGAGCGGGAAGCTTTTTTTCCTCAGCGTGTGTTGTTTAAGCGTAGATGGGCTGGTTTGGTTTCAGTGCGCGAGAGAGAGCTTATTGTAAATCTTCGAATTATACTGGGGAATTGATTATTAGACTGTTTAAACGACACCGTATAGAGTAGAGAACTCGTCAATGTCTTCATGAGATAATACGACATCGTGTATTTGTTAATGGGCTGCCCCAATCTTTTGGGCTCGATTGGGCCAGTATTTTTATATAAATGTGGGCTGATGGAATATCCGATTTGGAACCTAACTTTAAAACTACCTATTATTTCTTCCGAAATTTTTTTTTTTTTTGGAAGGATAAATATTGCTTTTTTTTTTTTTTGAGTAAAATGCAATTTATATTCCTTTAACAGAGTTAGTACATGCCTGAAAGTTCTGACGGGACAAACACAATAATAATCTTGTAACTACTGAAACGTCTAGGACGTTTTGTTGATTTGCCATGAAGGCGACTTAACATTGAAACTAACTGAAATAGAAAGAGAGCAATATTGAATTAACAACCAAAAGCTAAGATCGACAAAACTAAAGACGACTGACGAACACTGCT
>JAYMTN010000216.1:0-19448 GCA_036897425.1 Erodium trifolium
CCCCCCATTTCGCCCACCCCCCGCCCCCCCCCCCCCATGTTGATTCGTCCGTGTTGGAGATGTTTTAATATGTTTCGTACGATCATGAAATGTTTCTTACTTTATTTTTCAGGAAGCTGGAACAATCTATACCCATCATCAGAAAACAGTGATTGTGGATGTTGACGCTGGTAACAACAAAAGAAAGATAGTAGCTTTTGTTGGAGGCCTTGATTTATGCGTAGGCCGATATGATACTCAAGAACATTCCCTTTTCCGAACTTTAGAAACCACGCATAAAGATGACTTCCATAACCCTAATTTTGCGGTAATCATTTTATGATTCACATCGATTTATGTTTGCATATTTGGTCCTCACCTGCTTAGAGCATCCACAATGGGGTCGATTCGATAGAAAACCGATTTTCCATAAATAACACCATTTTTTTGGCTCTTCAGTCTCCCTCCTCGTGGCACATGATGATTCTGCTTTTAAGCGTCTCGGTGGAAATCAACTCCTACTGTGGGTGCTCTTTGGCCGAATGGGTTGTGATTTCTTTATTTCTTTAACATATGCAGGAGACAATTACCGGAGGTCCAAGAGAACCGTGGCATGATTTGCACAGCCGGATCGATGGTCCGGCGGCGTACGATGTTCTTACTAATTTCGAGGAGCGTTGGCTGATGTCTTCGGAACCCACCGGAATTCAAAAACTAACATCTGGTTTTCAGGACGCCGTGATCAAAATCGATAAAAACCCTGGCTTGATGGGGCTCACAGACTTTTTACCCCGGAGCGAGGATGACAATGATCCCTCTCGTTGGCATGTACAGGTAACGAGCGAATTGAATGGACGAATCACTTAAAAATGGGTTTTAAGGGTAGGCGGGCGTACAATGTACAGTAAGGGGAAAGTTAAGCGAATACCCATGCAAAAAGTTGAATCCACATTTGGAAAATTTTTAGAGTTACGTTCAAATAATAAAGTTGACTTTTTAGTTATAAAAGTTTAATTTTATGCCAAAATTTACAAGGTATCGCATGCAAATGTGTCAACCACACCTTTCAAGACTAGAATCTCATATGGCTACTCGCCCATGTCGTACTAATAGAGATTTTTGCACATTAAGATAAACTAATTACATGCACGATTAAACTCTGATGTCATGTTAAAACTCGTCTACCGTGAACGAGTTCACACATCCATAGGGAGAATCCGACTTTGAACCCTTCAAATTTTCTAGATTTTCTGACCCTATTTCTCACCTATGTAGATCTTCCGATCTATCGATTCAAACTCCGTGAAGGGCTTTCCCGACAAGCCTAGAGACGCGCCGAGCAAGGTAAAGAGAAACTTCCATTCTTAATTTTCTCCCTACATTTTCGATTTTGTTTCCATTATAACTAAATGTACAAATATTTTGGTATTGGTTGTGACTACAGAATCTTCTATGCGGGAAGGGAGTACTCATAGACATGAGTATACATACAGCGTATGTGAATGCAATCCGCTCCGCTCAACGTTTTATATACGTCGAGAACCAGTATTTCCTTGGTTCGTCGTATAATGGGGACGCTCACACAGACTTGGGTCAGGAACTGAACTGTACATCTCTTTAATGATTCGGGATAATTACACTTAATTACACCTAACAGGAAAATTCGTCTTGATGGTACCTTAATTTTATAAAAATTTCACATTACTTCAAAATGGGAGAGTGATGTGGAAATCAGGTACCATCCAGACGAGTTTTTAGATAGGGTAGTTGTTTGAAAACCGGGCGTAATTATCCCGGATGATTTTGATAATTGTGACAAATATCTCTGATTGAACAATTCTTTACGTACGATGTATGCATGCAGGTGCAAACAATTTAATACCGATGGAAATAGCTCTTAAGATCGCGAGCAAAATCAGATCGAACGAGAGGTTTGCTGCTTACATTTTGATCCCGATGTGGCCCGAAGGCATTCCTACTAGTATGACTACTCAAAGGATTCTCTATTGGCAGGGATGTTCCCGTTGTATAGTAAGAAATTTATCTTCCTGTCTCGAGATGCACCGTTATAAAATATAGCGTTAATTACGTCTGATTGTACCTAAGTTTATACGTTTTTCATCTAGTTATACTTAAATTTCAAGATCATGGGACATAACCCTAACTTTTGTATATGTATGTAGAACAAAACAATGCAAATGATGTACGATACAATCTACAAGGCTTTGGTCGACGCCGGATTGGAGAAAAAGTACAATCCACAAGACTACTTGAACTTTTTCTGCCTCGGGGCTCGTGAAGCCGGCGGTGAAGATAGTTCGAGTGCACCGGCTACACCGCGGGTAAAAATCCCATCCCTCGTATCGTGTGTTTGTGGGCCTTGCATATTTTTATATGCTGATTACACGTGTTTTGATAACGTATATAGGCGTGCTCTCGCAAGAACAGGCGTTTTATGATTTATGTGCATTCGAAAGGAATGGTAGTAGACGACGAGTATGTGATCCTTGGGTCCGCAAATATCAACGAGCGCTCCATGGCGGGTACCAGAGATACTGAAATAGCTATGGGTGCGTATCAGCCTCATCATACTAGGGCACGAAAAGATTCTAGGCCTCGTGGACAGGTGAGTTTCATGTCACAGATTGATAATCCTAATTAATGTTTGCATTATTACGTTGAGCATATAAAAGACCAATATGTTCGACCTGGTGGTTGAAAGCCCCATTATATATATAATCTAACTCACGTTCTCATGGATAAGTCCATTTATGGGTTTAAAAGTGAATTATTTAGAAGAAATGGTTAATTACGCTCACCTACCCCATACTATGCACGTTTAACGAATAAATACCTCAAAGTTATTTCGTAACGAATACATACCCCGAATTAACAGTTTGTAACAACATCCCTCATTCCATCCATTTTCCATATGTTTTTAGGGTAAGGTTTAGGTTTAGAGAGAGATTTAAGGTTGGAGTTGGTTTTAGGATTGTAACACTACGGGTAGTTTCGAAATTTCTGAAAAAATGAACGATAAATAAATGGACGGAAAATTGATGGAATGGGGGATGTTGTTAATTCGAGATATGTATACGTTTTTTGAGGTAGGTATCCGTTAAACGTGTATAATACGAGGTAGATGAATGTAATTAACCCTAGACGAAAAGATGAGCCCATTTGAGACAAATTTGATAAATTGAATTTTTTTCTTCATAAAATGTGAGATTTGAACTTATAAAATGTGAGGTACCAAGCTTTGATATTATATATAAAGAACAGCTCAACCAAAATTGAATTTTTTTCTTCAAAATTATATTCTAAACGGTACGAATGTCCCTATACATTGAGTCTCGACTTGTCTGTATATATGAACATTAATATATACGACATATTTTGTATCTTGACTCTTACGATCTATGTTAGCAAGCATATCCAACACAATGTCACTGAATCACATAAATCACATGTATTCAGATATTTCGTTTCTACTATCTTACGTATGTTATAACGTTTTTCCCACTTTGTTGTGTTATACAGATTTATGGATACAGAATGTCGTTATGGACCGAACACTTGGCAGCAACCGAGAAATGTTTCGAGCAGCCGGAGAGTCTGGAGTGCGTGAGACGAGTAAGGGTCATGAGTGAGAGCAACTGGGAACAATTTGCATGCACCGAAGTAACGGACATGAAGGGTCACCTGATGAAGTATCCTGTTGAAGTTGACGATACAGGAAAAGTCAACTCTCTTCCGGGACATAGAAAGTTCCCTGACCTCGGGGGTCAAATCGTCGGAACATTCTCGGCCATCCAAGAGAATCTCACCATCTGACGAGGTTGTTGTCGGAAGACTCTTGTTCTTGTCGGAACTCCCACTGTCGGGAGATGATACAAAGCATAGAAGGGTTTGCTTTTTGTTCGACACTAAACCATTTTTGTGTATTGAATATGTGAAATAAATATCAGTGTTTTATTATATGTGAAATAATATGGTACTCTTAACACGTAAGAGTACTATATCATCATTCACTAACTTCTTTAAAATGGGCCCAGGCCCATTAAAGATGTTCATTGGGCCACATCACAGGGCTGGACTGTGGAGTAGTTGGGCTTTTAAGACAGTGAAATGATTCATTTCCCAAGGTAAGCCCCACAATTCTCCGGATCGGTCAACAATCACAGAGGACGTAAAGTTTACAGTAGTGTACAATTGCCTCTAACATAACATAATTAACATTGATTCACGTGGTCCTCTCTGCCCCTCCACTCATTTAAAATATATATATTTATAGAAAATTGTGTCGATCTCTCTATATAATAATAAGAAACAAAGCCTTAATTCATTTATAAGTAAATAAAATAAAAAATCATTTCCATGATATGCCATGATCGTGGTCATCTTTTAAATTATAAATTTCATTTCAACTAATTTTTATTTGACTTAGATTTATTCAAAGAAAGATATTCCTTTTTTTAATGGCAAACAGAGACGTGCATTAATGCAAATCGCAGATTACGAAATAGGGACGAGGCTTTGAACACCCGAATATTGTCCGAGACCCCGTAGGTGACCCGACTCTCTTGAACCTGTAGAAAAATGCTAATTTCCATCGTAGACACGAACTGAGGCCGACCTCCTACCACAATTTCAAAATTATTCAACCTAATACGAAACAAATAAAATACCTCCAACGTAAAGTACTCCAAACTAAGAACAGAAAAGCAATAAAGTAATAAAACTTGATGCGCTGCCCTTCGTAACCTCCCAGCTTCGTACGCCCCCGGCCTAGGAGGATAGGCCCCCGGGGGACCCCCTCCCCTCTCTTGGAGCTCTCATGGATCCTGACGAGGTTGCTGCTGAGCCCTCGCTTGTTGTTCCTCATCCTCTTCCTCGTCCCTCACCTCTCTCGGGATATTGGTTTCTCGGTGAGTCGGAGGTTGGTGGGGGGTTGAGATTGCTCTCCGCGATGACTGCATCAAGAGTAGTAGCAGGGGATCCGGGTTGACTTGCAGGGCCGTAGGTGATGGTGTGATCAGGGCGTCCATGGTGATCAGCTCACCTGTAATCGTCCCTCCTGGTGATTGAGACGTTCCAGGTACCGATGGTATTAGAGGTTGGAGGATCGGCAGCGGAAATGGTGAAGTGAGCCTGGTGGGCGACGACGATGGAGTGGTGAACATGGTGGACGGCGATAGAGAGGATGATCATCAATCGTGCAGTAATTGTAGCCGTCCGTGCGAGAAGGATAACCCAATCGCCGTGACCTAAATTTTTCTAAGAAATATATTCCTTACTTTTTATTGAATAATATTCCTCACTTTTGATTGATTATAAATATAAATATTCTTTGAGATTTTAGCATATGATAAATGCAATATCACAAGTGATAACTAGTTAATAAGAAAACAAATAAAATTTCAGTCAACTAAAGTTGATTAAATGGTGGGTGCATGTATTTCAATCATTCTATATTTAATCAATTAGTTAACCAATATATTTCAATGAAATGTTATTGGGTGCTTTCCATGTCTCTTTCTCAGCCTTTAAATGACATTGTTTATGAAGAGCTGGTCCAGGGGAATTCATGCTCCACACTCAAGAATATATTTAATTCTAATTAAGAATCACCAACAGCTCATGGGAAAAAGATATATGAACTAAAATATTAGTCAAATCAATCCAAATAAATATTTTATATAAGAGTAATTGCAGAATAGAATGATAGATGAGGGTGTTTTTGGACGTCATATTCCTAAATATAATTTTTAAAATTATAATAGTCGAGTATAAGAAAAATAGTAAAAACTAACAAAATTTGTTCGAAACGTCAAAGTCTATTAAATGGCCGTATAAAATGTCGTGTTTGTAATTAGAAAAATGTTAGGTAGGGTTACGAAATGGTAGACATACCCTATTTCATAACCCTGTCTTTTTTTCGAAGGGAGAAATTGATATTTTGCATTGTCCAGTCAATAGACCTTGATGGTTCGAATATATTTCGTTAGCTTTTAATAATTTTCGATTGTTGATTGTTATAATTCCGGAAAAAAAGGTTGGGTGGTATTTTAACGTTAAATGGACAATAATATGTGTTGTAATAAGGTATTGCCTCTTATATATTCACGATAAATTGATATACAGTATAAAATATGAAATAAATTATTTATTTAGCTACATAAAAATTGATTCGTAATATAACATTGAAGAGTTTAAACTGAAGATTACATGCATGCTGTTTTAAGAAAAATAATATCATGTACGTTTTCGTCATCATCTTTACTGTCCATTTTGTTTTGTAACGCAAAATCGATATTTACATAGTAATCGATGGTCCTATAAACGGATTATATTCTAGTCAATTATAGCATGTACAATATAATTACAATAAATAATATCATATAGAAGTTTATACTATAACTGATAACAATGAACCATTTATACAATTCTATGTCCATGAGTAATGTGTCTTGGGAAGCTTTTAAAAAATGAACCAATATGCTCTTTATTCGAATCATTAAAATTACTGACAATTAGTCTATTAATCAATTAATTAACGAATTAAGACAAAGAAATTAGAGGACGATAATCACGTGGGCCTGTCCGAATGTAGCTCGAGATCTTACCGCGATGGCACCACCGACCCATCTCCGCCAAAATTTTATAAATCCCACGCAAAGAGACCTCAATTCCCAGATCCAATCCATCTCTTCACTCCCAAATCCTCCTCCATTTTCGTCACCGGAATCGAGATGGGTTTTCCGGCGAACGGCAACACGCCCTTCAAGTTCCTGATCTACGGCCGCACCGGCTGGATCGGCGGCTTGCTCGGCAAGCTCTGCGAAGCTCAGGGCATTGAGTACGTCTACGGATCGGGCCGTCTCCAGGACCGGTCCTCTGTGGAAGCCGACATCGCCGCCGTCAAGCCGACCCACGTCTTCAACGCCGCCGGCGTGACTGGCCGGCCCAACGTTGACTGGTGCGAGTCCCACAAGGTCGAGACCATCCGTACCAACGTTGTCGGGACGCTGACCCTGGCCGATGTGTGCCGCGAGAAGGGGCTGGTGCTGATTAATTACGCTACCGGCTGCATTTTCGAGTACGATTCCGGCCACCCTCTCGGCTCCGGCGTCGGGTTCAAGGAGGAGGACACACCCAACTTCATTGGATCTTACTACTCCAAGACCAAGGCCATGGTTAGTTCTTCTACTCCATTTTTGTAAATTCCCAAATCATAATTTACTATACTGGTTTTGATTTGAACTTAAGATACTTACTTATAGCTTCAGTGTAGCTCAGATTAACGCATCCTAGTTCAGATTCAGCATTGTTTGCTATCATTTCTATGAATTTGGTTATTGGGTGTGTTGTGAATCTGGCATTTTGGTACTAGATCTGATTGGTTTGGGAATGTGGGGTTTAGAGCTTTCATAGTAGATATGTTGTGAATGATAGTGAAACCATAGAGCTCTGTGATTTGAATCTGTGAAAGATTGTTCAAGCTTTGGTATTGGAATGTGGGTTTTAGAGGTTGCATCTGTGGATATGTTGTGAATGATAGTGAAACCATAGAGCTATGTGATTTGAATATGTGAAAGGTATAGTTCAAGCTGTGGTTTTCGAATGTGGGTTTTAGAGCTTTTAATAGTAGATATGTTGTGAATGATAGTGAAACCATTGAGCTTTGTGATTTGAATCTGTGAAAGGTAGTTCAAGTTCTGATTCTTTGCAATTTGTGCTGGTATTTTTAAGGTTGAAGATCTGCTCAACAACTATGAGAATGTATGTACACTACGTGTGAGAATGCCCATCTCATCCGATCTATCCAACCCACGAAACTTCATCACCAAAATTACCCGATACGAGAAAGTTGTGGACATACCAAACTCAATGACCATCTTAGACGAGCTCCTACCCATCTCCATTGAAATGGCAAAGAGGAACCTTACCGGAATCTACAACTTCACCAACCCAGGAGTCGTCAGCCACAATGAGATCTTGCAGATGTACAAGGACTACATTGACCCCAACTTCTCATGGAAGAACTTCAATCTAGAGGAGCAGGCTAAGGTGATCATTGCACCAAGAAGCAATAACGAGCTCGATGCCACCAAGTTGAAGACTGAATTCCCCGAGCTCATGTCCATCAAGGAATCGCTCATTAAGTACGTGTTCAAGCCAAATCAGAAGACAGCTGCTGTTTGAAGAACTTGTAGGTTCGAATCTTTTGGTTTCTCTATTGCTATTGCTTAAACTTCTGGTCATCACGCTTGGTTTATTAGATCTATAGCTATAAGTCTATAATGACTGTAAGGATGATTCCTCTTCCAGCATGAGAAACATGCATGCTTTCTACTGCTTGTATTTGAATATCTGTATTTCTGTTTACTTTTGATCATTTAATAAATTACTTGGTAATATTGTTAAGATTTTTCTTGGCAATCTTGTATGGTTTGAACTGCATAAATATAGAGCAAATTACATCCATTTATGGGTTGATGAAAAGGAGACAACTTGGGAAGTGTTTCAGTGTCTATCAGTAAGTGGTTGTGGATTGTAATGTACCAAACAATCAAATAAGGCTGCACTTCCGTTCCACTATCTTAGGAATACGTCAAAGTCTTGTGGACTGGTAGTAGCTGCAAGTCAATGCTGCTGGAACCTTGAAACCATCCAATCTGAATGTTGAGACTTAAAGGAGCTTTGAGTCAGTATGATAGAATATGAGTTGACTTTCACATATATGATAATGTTTGTGTATAGTTGACAGATTAGAATTAGTTTCATTATAGGCGAAGCACTATGAAAATTGTCGACTCCATAGTATCTAGGGTAGATGAGAGAGAGAGAAGAAGCGACAATAGTTTTATTGCCGACTTGGGTTGGCCCGGTGGTCAAGAGAGCTCTCTCACCTCCTTGAGGTCAGAGGTTCGAACCCCAGTGGGTACTGCTTAGGAGCAGGTGTGGGTGGAGGTTAGATAAGAAACTAGACTGGCTATCCAAACAAAAAAAACAGTAGTTATATTATTTCAGTTCTATTACACGCCCTTCTTTGACCTTTTATAGCTATCTGGCATAGTTTTGTGCTTATTTTTTGATGCAGGAAATACAAAGGTTCATCTCAACAGACACACAAGTGTGCACAGGCAATTTCGGGTAGGATCTAGTCTTGCCCAAGAATGCCATTCTTATTGTACAAGGAAGGACCTCCAAAAGTCGAAGGAACTCGATTAGTTGTCTTCTTCTTGGTGTTGAAAGGAGAGTGAGAAGTCTGGAGAACTGTGTAAAGCACGAGAGGGCTCCTCACTCTATGAACCCCATCAGACCAGACTATCGCCCCTGAAACTATAGGCTGCTGAAACACCGGGGGACCACGGACCACAACTGTGAACTTCTGCTTCTCTCCAATGGCTGAGAATGTCAGTGTTGGAGGCTCTACCATGACAGTGAATGGCATGAACATTTCATCGATTTCAATAACATAGCTTGAATTTGCAGGGCCAACATTTGTAACTGTTCTTGTGAAGACTGCTTCGACAGGCTCACCATCTTCCACAGCTAGTGCAAATGTTGGGTAGTTGAGATCCCAAGCCCTCCCCGGGGCTGCATTCTCACAAGCACTGTTGTTGTCCCCTGTGATGAGCTTGAGAGTTGTGGTGTTGTAACCTTGGCTGCAGAGGAACTTTATGTAGTCTGCTTCGCATGCATCGTAGACAAGGCCGGGATCTGTTGCCCTGACTGGGTTCACGTGACCAGACCCATAAGCGAATTCGAGATCTTGGTGCTTCTTGGGGTCCATGTTAAAAGCTGTTGATGGCAAAAGAATAGAACCAATGATCAAAAGGTAATATACCAATATTAGCTTAGTCGCTGAATCTGTTCTTGGTTGATTTCATTGAAAGTAGGGTTAATTGCAGATAGCTATTGCTTACTGTAAGTCTTTTGCACATAGCTATCACCACTTTTTGCCCCCCAAAAATGCCGAAAAATGCCCTTGACCCTAATCTAAAAAGACTTCATAACTACCCAAAGCATTTTGATTTGATGTAGAAAACGGTTGAGTATATGAAAAAAAAGGACAAAAAAGGATGTTTTTTAGATTATGGTCAAGGGCATTTTTGTCATTTTTGGCAAAAAGAGCTGGGTGCATTTGTTTGAAAGTTTAGGTAGATGGATGTAAAAATTTAAAGTTGGGGATAATTGTGTGCAAAAAAGTATAGTATCTGCAATATAACCATTGAAAATATGTTCTTGGGTTGTGAATTTTGTTCCTTTTCAATACCTGTGGTCATGAGGGCTGACTTAATTGCAGAAGGAGACCAGTTTGGGTGAGCAGCTTTAACATACGCAGCAGCACCGCTGACATGGGGACAGGACATGGATGTTCCTGAGATTATGTTGAAACGAACACTCCTCTTGTCTTCATAATAGATTGATGGTGACCCAACAGGAGACCAAGCAGCCAAGATGTCCACTCCAGGAGCCGTAATATCAGGCTGCATAATCATATCATCAGCATTTCAAGTTTTCGATATTGAAATGATTCATATAACCCTCGAATAACTCGCTCACCTTGAGAATGTCCGGGGAGATAGGATTGGGTCCTCTTGAAGAAAACGAAACAACAACTGGTGCTGCAATGTCCTTAGGAGTCTCTCCAAAAAGAATGGTTGCAGTTGGGCTCCTGATTCAGACAACAACATAGTTATAGTAAGTTTATCCATGTTTCTTCATGTGACTGAAGAGTGAAGACTGATTCTGAAGAATTTAATTACTTACTTTGTTGTTCTAATGTAGTCCAAGATTTTTTGTCCATCTTCTTGACTGATCACCGTTGCAGGTAACGGGTAATTGAAGGCAAAGTCAGTGATACCGTTATAAGCCATTATTGCACCCACACCATTGGCCTGTAGAACTCCAGACCCGTCCCAGAGAGTTTCACAGAACACAATCTTCCCTTGTGCCACGAATGAGTTCATTGTGTCAGTGATGCATAATTTTGAAAGCTCTGGGTTTGACCCAGCAGAGTAATTCGTGGCATCTCCTCCCCAGACTAACGGGTATGTGTTCCCGTTGAGCTCAAAGCTGTTAATGGACAGTCCCTTCAACATGAAAATAATTTTGGATATCAAGCTTGTCAATTGAAAGTAAAAGGATAATGTTATTTACACTACAACCACCTAAACTTTCAAAAAATGGCAGATAACTCTTTTTTTCTGAAAAAATGACAAAAATATCCTTGACCCTAATCTCAAGAAATGCTACATTTTCGTCTATTTAATAGTGATATCTTTAATGACAGTCTTTTTACGATTAGGGTCAAGGGATTTTTCGTCATTTCCTGGCAAAAAAGAGTTATTTTCGATTTATTGAAAGTTTAGGCAGTTGTATGTAAAGTCTAAAATAGTTATATGCAAAACGCGTAAAATACGCTATAGTCATCTGCAATTAACCCGATATAAAAAAAACTGATATGGTGAAACTGAACTTACAGTGAAGGCTAGTCCATTGCCAAGAACCACTTGAGCTACAAACTTCCTATCAATGGTGCTAGCAGCAACTGTGAGTGACCAAGGAGCAAAATTCGACACTGTTTGAGGGAAAGGTCCCGAGTTTCCAGCAGAGTTTGAGGTCAAGACACCATGTTTCATGGCATGGTAAGACCCGATAGCTATAGGATCCTCAAAATACTCATGAACAAATGAAGATCCAAGGGAGACAGATATTACATCAACGCCATCAGCAATAGCATCATCGAAAGCTGCAAGGATGTCTGCTGCATAACATCCCGATGCCCAACAGACTTTGTACATAGCAACCCTTCCATTTGGGACACCTCCTCTAGCTACCCCTTCAGCCATACCATAGTAGCTCGCTCCCATGACCTCTCGGCCTGTAGCTGTTGATGAGGTATGTGTCCCGTGTCCTTCGGAGTCTCTTGGAGATATGAAGTCTGTTTCATCATAGATCCCCTCACTGTTGTAGTACCTCGCCCCAATAAGCTTGCTGTGGCAATGCAGTTTCAGGTTAAACAAGTTTGTGAAGATCAAGAACAAGATCAAAGGATCAAGAGCTTACTTGTTGCAAGAGAAGTTTTGGCCTTGGCAAGTGCCCTTCCATTTTGAAGGTACGTCCCCAAACCCGTTGTCACTGAAACTTTCTGATTCAGGCCATATCCCTATATGAGGTTATTTTTGGTTAGAGCAGCATTGATCATAGTTTTGGGGGTTAGTTACACGCAGGTACACCAAAATTTACGCGTTTTGCAGCTTCTTTAGGTTTCAGAACTCATTTTTGTCAGCAAATGACGAAAATCCCTTTATCCTAATCTTAAAAAAGGCTCCATAATTACCCAAAACATCTTGATTAGATATAAAGAACAGTCGAGTATATGTAAAAGGACTCTTAGTAAAATAAAACTATCAAAAAGATGAAAAAGGACATTTTTTGAGATCTGGGTCTAGGGCATTTTTGACATTTTCCGTCGAAAAAGAGGTGAAACCGGTAAATTAGAGTTTTTGAGTGTAGTAACAATGACCTGTGTCTATAAGCCCAACTACAACATCTCCTTGTGGAGGACCTGCTTCCGTGGACCGGGGAAGACCCATAAAATCCCAAGACCTCGTAGTGTGAAGCTTCAGTACATGATTTGGAAACACCGAAACCACCCCTTCCATACCTGCATTTTCATAATCCTTAGTACTCAAAACGTTACTAAAACACATTTTCTTGACTAAGTAACAATACTCGATCCCACCTGAGATCCTTGCAGCTTCTTCATCAGTCAGCTTAGCTGCAAATCCGTTTAAACTTCTTCCATAGCTATAGATTAGCGAGTCCTTAGCTACCGTGGCACTGCATTGATGTTTAAAGAACTTAAATAAGCAAAAAGAGAAGAACTTCATTACATGCTTTTGAAGGTTAGGCTAAGGTAGTGACCTTCCCATTACAGTCTGTAGTACAGAAACATGCTGCAGCTGTTGCAGAGCAGAGTATTCCCCTGCTTCTCCTTGAGGTCGGTCTCCCATGTACACAACATAAACCTATGCAAATAACACAAGTTCAATATTTATCTGATACGAGATCAAGACTCATGATGTTACACATAACTGTGATTACTATTAGAGGGCCAATTTGGGGAAAATTTGATGAATTGAGGGTTTGAACCCATATCCATGACTTACTAGACTTTGATATCATATTAGAGGACCAACTCAACTAAAAGCTTAAGCTGATAGTTAAAGGCCCAATTATAGTTATATTCTAATAATTACCTTTCGTATTTGAGCATTGCAGGTCAATGCTAAAGCGGTGAGGAACAACAGGTACAGAGCAGAAAGACCGGCATTGGCCATATTAGACACTGATGATTTTGAGGTTGTTCGAGTTCAAGATGGTGCATTTACAAGAACAAGTTTAAGGTATTTATAGCATAAATTCAGGAGTATAGTGTTTACATTGTTATGTCCGAACTGGGTTTTGTTAAGTTCTTAGGGACGTCAACGTAATGGGAAGAAGAAGGCGATGAACTGTATTGTTATGCATATATGAAGCAGGTGATGAACTGTATTGTTATGCATATATGAAGCTTTTCAATTTCATTGCCAGTTATGATCAATTGACTTCAGGCTCGAGTTCAAAAAGTTGCTAATGTTGTTGTGGTCGTCAAAGAATGTTGTCGGTTTTGTCAACCCTTGTGCCTCTAACCATCATCACTCAAATTATTGAATCAAAATTTCGGTTTAAATAACATGTATGAATTTCAATCTATTTGTTCAAAATTTTCGATTGAATCAAATTTCAACAAGATACAATTTATATTCGTTGATTTGATATAAAACTAGTTTTTTTTTGGTGAATCGCACCTTGGGGTGAAGGTTTCATCTGCTCAATTTTACAAATCGAAGTTGTCGGTCTTCTGATCACATGTCACGCGATGTATAACTATCCATTCATGCACACCAAACAGATCGCTTCCGGCCACTTGTCACACGATATATAATTACCCATTCAGACTCACAAAACAAATAGTTACCAATGTCGTCAGAGACCCAACGAATCAATCGGCGAAACTGAGTTTTAGTGACTAATGAGTAAATACCATTAAAAATGCTCTAACATCTACCAAGAACTGTATCAAAATACTTTCTAATTTTTTTACCATATATGAATCTATAGTTATTTTTTAAAATAGCCTCCTAGTGTTGATTATCTTTTTTTATTGACTGTGATATGACAAGAGTGTGCATGATGTCCTGATCTCAGTGACCAATCAGTAGTTACTAAGCTACATTTGATTTGGAATACATATTTGTTTTATACGAGGTACGACATGATTTTCTTCGGACAGTCCGTATAGGAAGGAGACTTATTTTTACAGTATCAATATGACATGTAAAAGAGTACAGAGAACACAGTTGAGTTGCTATCTTATCCCTTTGGATATGCTTCGAATTTTTTGGTTGATGTCAAGTAGTGGAGGAAGCTATATCGAGCTGTCTTGTTTAGACTTAATCTGACATTATTAGTTAGTTGTATAGGGTTTTAGTTAAATTTATACTTTTAATCACCATAGTGTATTAGTGTTTATAAATTACATAATTATTTAGTTGTTGTTGTTTTTTTGAAAAAGCACTGTAAACTTCATTCAAAAAGAGTAGTTAAATATAATTTGTTAGGACTAAAATTAGAATATAATTGAGGACTGTACATCGACGGTATGTGTATCGATACTTTAAGTCACAAAAACATAATCTTATCAATTGTTAAGTACGATTAGAAAGGCACAAAAAGCTAAAGACCCTATTAGGTGATTTTCTTGAACTTTGAGGGAAACCCACTAAGGCCTGGTGGGCTTCCATCCCCCACCTGACCCCCTTGCCGATCTTTACGGCCCTCAGAGAGGTTGTTTGGCATATGACTGGGCTGGGCTGGGCATAGGTTCTTAGGGTTGAATCTCCTCTCGGAGATAACCCTGTTGGTACTATGATGACCCCATCGTCATCGTTATCGAACAAAATCTAACTCATCCGGCCCTAGATTGACAACAACCCTGTAGTCATCATATTAGACTGCGGGGGAGGCTCCACCATAAGACCGACTCAAATGATGGAGACGGTAGTTGAGAGGGTAGGGGGGATTACCGACATGGAGAGATGTGGATGAAAAGCCCTCGCCCGAATGTGATGAAGTGACAACAATAACATAACGATTTCATTTTGAAACCCTAAAAACTCTATTTGTGCTCGGGGGAGTCAGAGCGAGAGAGAGCACTTTCCATACATACATTATTTTGTTGGTAGCGACATTACTTTCACAATTTATTTCCACACATTTATATCTCTGCATATTCACAAAACACCACAAAATATGGGTAGAGGAATTGAAATAGTGGGAAAGAATACTTATTATCTAAACAACAAATATGAACTTCCACCTAAATTTTGAACTTTTAAATGAATCTCACTGTCACTCAATAAATGAATGTTTCTATATAGTAAAAAGAATGAAAGAATAAGTTGAGCCAATCCAATCTTTTAGACCTCAACGGTCTTTTGGTTAAGGGCAGTGTACCTCCACCTCTCCTTCTCCACAAAGTCCGCATCCAAAAACCGCGAAACAAACGCCCAAAGCCTATACACGTCCTCGAAATTACTCAAAAACCCCAAAGCAGCCGTCACCACAACCACTTCACTAGGCACCTTCTCCTTCCTTCGTTTCACAAACGTTCCTTCGCCTAGTTCGCACGTCATCGTCTCCCTATCCTCGTGTTTGTCGGGAAACAAGACGTGACGCAAAGACCCGTACGCGAGGGAAATGTTGTTCCGGTCGGCGAGCTTTTGCACGAGCGGCGGGTCGATCCTCTCGCCCTTCCAGTCGAAGAGGTTGAACGCCACGGCGGGTCCTCGCTCGAACTTGATTTTTGGCCCGTAGATCGTCACGAGAGACCGGCCTTGCCCCGAGTCCGGATGAGCGAGGGTCGTCAACGCGTTGACAAGCCAGTTGATCAGGTACCTGTTGAAGAAAATGTGTTCACGTTCTGTTTTAAAGGTTAGATCGATATCTCTTTTTTATACGTTAATTATTTATAGGTCCACGTGCGAAAGACTACATTATGTATTGTCCACGTGTAAGTAAACAACCGTGATCAAAAGATAATGCAGTTTAAAAGCATGGACAATAGGTGATTTTTTTTTGCAAGTGGACAATATATAATATAGTCTTTAGCTATTAACCCATTATTTATTTATCTGATGTCTTATGAACTAACGAGAATATAATAATACCTTGCTCTGCAACTTATCAATATAAGTCCAATCGAATCAGCATGATCCAAGCCCCTGCACTCGATCGTCCTCGATCCACCGTTGACCTCTCCCTTCACGTGTCTCTTCCCTCTGACATCCTCTTCATTTTCTTGACTCGCATACCCGTCATCTCTCAACATGTGAAAAAGAGACTTCGGGTTGGAGTCAGATTCAGGTTGCGTGTCTTGTCCCAATCCCAATCCTACAATCGGGACAAGACTCACGATCCCAATGCTCGACGCCATCATCGTCGAGTCGTCAAACATCGAAACGCTCGATCGCTTGATAAACAAGCACCCGAACCCGGACGGGTTTTCCCCGAAAACCTTGAAACATGAACAGAACAGAAACTCGGGCCGGAAGATCGAGAGGCCCAATGTCTCCATCTCCTTAGGGCCCAATGCGGATGTGTCGAGCAACACATCCCAACCATTCTCTCTAGCTACGCTCATCCATTTATAAGCATACCGAGCTCCGGTCACTCTCGACTGAAGCGGGAACACAAACAAACCCTTATTGTCCTTTTTGCCCTTCCCAATTATCAATTTCCGGAGCTTCCTCGACTCGATCCTCAAACCGGGCCACACGAACTCGGCCGACCCGACCCGAGCCCCTCTCTTCCTCGAGCTCTCGATCATCAAATCCGTCGCGTCGCTCTGATGATCATAAACCGTTAAGAGGCTCCGATTCGTCCGAAACGGGTACGAGTCAGCTAACAGCTTGAAGGCCGATGATTGGTTGGCGGTGAAAACGACCGTGTAGTCGGCTTCGGAGAGATTCATGAAACCCAACAGCCTTGTCCGAATCCCCGACTCCACCTCGGACACCTGTCCGCCGCCGTACGACACCTCTGACTTCAGAGTCGTTGACTTGTGAGAGATGTCGAAAAAGGGCGGTTGGAGACCGGTCGAGGAGGACGCGGCCGGTTTCAGCTGCGAGTACGAGAAGAGGCCGTGGCCGGTGTAGTCGAGGCACACGTGTCTCCTGAGGGCAAGATGGTAATATTCCCTACCTCGGATCTGATCGGCTTGGGCCTTTTGATTGTACTGAGGGTAGATTTTTGTGAAGCTCGAGATCGAGTCCTCGAGCGAGGGGAGAGACTCGTGGTTGGTGAATTGGGCGTTGGGGTCGAGTGTTGAGGCTATGGAGGCCGCGAAGTCGTGTCGGGACGCGGACGAGGACGACGAGGATTACTCGGCGGTGGCCGAGGAATTGGGAGTGTGAGGGTCGGGGAAAGGGTTCGGACAGCAGCGTTGGAAACAGGCTTCGGAGGCTCCGAGGATACGAGGTGGGTGCATTTTGTTGAGGTTGTCCGAAACTTTTTTTTAAAAAAAAATTGATTGTGTGGTTTTAATCGGGTTTGTGTTCTCATTGGTTTCGACTACGTTTGTGTATTGCTGGCGTGGAGTCGTTAATAAACAGTCTTTTGCCAATTTTGTGGGGAAGTTCGGTCCAGGTTGTCTGATGGGGACGTCCGTGGAAAGGTCAGTGCACTGGTTTGACATTGTCTTCGTTTTTCCATATTTTGTAACGATGACTTTGTTTCTTGTAGCGGGGTTGGATCCGGCAAGGTCGATTAGTTGGAAAAATAGGGTCGATTGGTGGTAGTCTCGTAATGGAAGTCCGATTCAGAAGTTCGATTTTAACCAGAATCGACAAATGGCCGGAAAAGAAAGACTAAGGGAGGAGAGACAAGAAAAGAGAAGGGAGAGACGAAATGTCGATTCTATGCGTCGACAAAATTGACTGTAGGCGTCACATTTATTTCACCGACTCGACCTTGCTTATAGACCCACTACGGATGCTCTTATTGTTGAAGCAAAACTCATATATTTTTAAGTGGATCGAGTTTAAATATGATATAAAGAATTTAATTTTTCTTTTATCGACGTGCAAAGTCTGACACTAAACTCGATATGTTTTGTGAGGGAGAGGTGTCAGAGTCTCCCATTTGAATCAAGCGCCAACGTGATTGCGGTTTCATTTACAACTCTATGACATGTGATCTTGTTTCAGGTCCGAGGGTTATGGTCGACGTGTAGAATTTGACACTTAATCCGAGTTGAGCAGGGGGTATTAGGACTCTCAAAGGGAAAAGAAATGGATCAAAACTTTAGTCCGATGATGTTTTTTTCTATCTACAACTCTCTATGTGATCTTGTTTTTGGTCTGAGGGTATGATCCACGTGTCGTGAAGGAGGTGTTGGACTCCCGAAGGGAAAAGAAATGGATCAAAACTTTAGTTTGATCAATTTTTTTCATCTACAATGTGTGAAACCTGACACTTCGTCTGATTTGCACGTAAATGAAATATTAACATTGTTTATCGAAAATATGTAAATCAAAATACTAATTCAAACAATAAATTTAAATCTCCGTAATTTCAAAATTTCAAGTAAATCGGTCTTCCAATCCATTTGATTAGGCTTGTATAGTACACTTGGGCGCACAAATAGGACAGGATTGTATTCACGCACCCAACCGGCCATGCTCTTATATTTTCGTCATGTTACCTTCTCTTTCCGATATTATCAATCTGTTTTACGACAACGACTCATACAGATAACCGTTTTCACGAGGATAATATCGCGATGCTTTCTCGAGTCGAGGCTGGATGGAATTCTATAATGGAGGTGTGAAATCACAAGGGAACAAACAGAAGAGTTCAAGGAGACTTTGTTTAGTGGCCGGCACTATCCATGCACATACAAAAACGACGCGGGCCAGAGACTTCCATATGGTCGTTGTGTACATGATTTCAAAACTTTGTACCGACAAGTCGTTTTCAATTTCATCCTTTTTGACTCATGTCCCTGTCTCTTCTCCACCATTAGGAGACTCTTGACTCTCCTTTTACAAGTCTTTCGATACGGACGGCTCTAAGTTGTTTAATTCTATTTGAGTTTTGAAGGACACCTCGGTATTTTGGTCGATTCGTTCGACTTTAAAAGTAAACGCGAATTTTGACTTTATAAGTTATCACGATTTATGGTATGATTTTAACGACGTGATCCGAATATTTCAATCAATACTGTGTTACCGTATTGGCGAGGGCGTATTAATTGGTTGAGGGACATGAAAAGGAATTGAGTAAGAGAAGTAGATGTGAAGCTTAAATGTTGTGTGTGTATAGTAATGAGCCACGAGCCTTCACATTCACAT
>JAYMTN010000217.1:0-19438 GCA_036897425.1 Erodium trifolium
GTAAAAACGTCAACAATTTATGAGAACGAACTCTAGTTCCCTATCGATGATATCATTGTTTGTCTAGTTGGGCTATATAATGAATACTAATATGCAATTTTTAATGTATATTTGGGATAATGTAGAAGTAATTAGGATGCTCCAACTCTAGTTAGAGAAGTTTCAATTCATCATATCTTACTCTAATGAATTAAAGAATAATACAGGGTAACTTTTCCATATCATGTCCAAACTACGCCAATATGAAATACACAATCCTTCTGGAAATAATTACTATGACCTAGAAATTAGAGCATGTTATTTCTTCAGGTTGCACAGAAACATTTCCATCTCTGTAGTATCAGAACATTTTAACACGAAGAGGAACATAGAACTGCTAACTGTAAACTCCATAATATAATTCAAGTTCTCCCAACTCTCTATCACAAGCACAGTAGCACATACGAACACGAGCATAGACAGCAAATATACAAACAAAAAAATGCTAATGGTGCTTACTTGGATAACTTCATCAAGGATACTAGTATCCAGGACAGAGGGGATGAAACCAGCACCAATTCCTTGGATCAAATGAGGACCTTCAAACAAACAGACATGCAACAAATCAAAATAAGAACATCCGAGAATACTACCCATCTAAGAAGAGGCCTTCACATTGAAAACTTTAAGTGAAATTTGTCAAATGACATGCATATAAAGTAAGACAGATATCTAAGCACTTAAAAGAAAGCGTTTAGATAATGGAAGAGGTGAAGTGTATAAAATAATAAAGCAGAAAGAGAGAAGGGCAATTGGAGCAAACAAAGAAAAAAGTTTAAAACTAACCAGGCTTTCCTCCACTCAGCACATGACTTTCAACTGGCTCTACACCATACAACTGGCAAATTAATAGAAAAGGCATCATGAAAATAAGTACAGGAAAACTTATTCTCAGAAAATGAAGGCATAGAAGAAACTAAACGACGGGATCTTACATGCCAAATTCACAAAAAACCACAGTAGAAATTTACACATGAAGAACAAACCTTAATTTCGGGGTTTTTCTCCTTGAGGAACTTCCCTGCACCAGTTACAGTACCACCAGTCCCTATTCCTGAAACAAGAGCATCAACTTTTCCTCCCGAATGCTCCCAGATCTCGGGGCCAGTGGTTGTGTAGTGAATCTACAACAAATTTTTGCACACTGATTTCTACATCTTTTCAATCATCCACCAAACTTCTAGACATGAGTGCAAAGAATACCTCTGGGTTGGCTGGATTGTCAAATTGTCGAAGCATGAAACCGTTAGGTGTATTCTTCAGAACATCGTCAGCCTTATCAAGAACTCCCTTAAAGCCCTTGGCTGGGTCTGTGATATACAGCTCAGCACCAAAAGCCCGGAGAATAATTCTTCTCTCAAGACTCATTGAAGCGGGCATGATAAGTATAAGTTTGTAATTCTTGACTGCTGCGAGGCATGCCAGCCCAATGCCGGTGTTACCACTGGTTGGCTCAATGAGAACAGTCTTTCCCAAAATCGTACCAAGTGAAATTTGTCAGTAACGATAATTAGGTAGAAAATGCGATAATCGAACATGATTTCCATAAAAAGTAACTTTCACTTGGTCCGATGATTAACTGCAAACTAAGCCCATGAAAAGTGCACTACTTTCACTTGATGGTCTGATTATTATTACAACTACTAAATGTTTATTCACTAAACAAGAGAGGCCGATTTATCACTATTATTTTGATGGGAGGACCAGAAAACAGGTCATAGATGAGAGCCATTTGGAAGTCTTACCATTCACATTATCCTTCATCTTGCACCAATGCAACACCCTTTCAAATCCTAGTAATAGAATTTTATTTATTTGTGGGTCCAGTTCAAGTAGAAGATTCAAAGGAGTTTTGCTAAAGAACTCATAAAGCCAGTCCCAACTTTGTTTGGGACATGGCCTGGTTGTTATTGCTGCAGTTGTGAGAACATGTAGTAGGGTTTTAATGTATCATTAGGTTTAGTTTGTTGGGGTTTCTATACAAGTTATTATTGGGAAGAACGGGCCTAGCAAGGTGCAGCCACAAGTGAAGCCAGTGATATACATATTATACATCATTCAGACCAAGGTGTAATAAGTTCTTCCTTAACCCCATAATTACCCATGTCATGTGGGACCAAGGCTAACATGTGGACACTTAACAACTCTATTACACCTTATTTAGTTGGCTTGGTGCAGGATATTAAGATGTAAATTCTGAATTTAGTCAAAACCCTACAAAATGTCCTATTTTTTAAGAACAAATCTGAAGAACGAATTTTGTGCAGCTCTTGGTTGTTTCTCTATTTTCTTTTTTACTTCTTGAATATGATGAACCAGAATGCAGGGTCAATAAGAAGAAGAAAAAACTATCTAAACATCTCTAAGTAAGAAGTTTTATGACTGACCTTTCCTGGAGTGATCAGGCCCTTATCCTCTGCATCCTTGATCATGCTCTGAGCAATCCTGGACGACAAGAATTGAAAACCAAATGAACAAATTGAGGAACTCAGAACACGGACTACTGTAGTAGTTGCTAAATGTTAATAATATGAGTATATACCTATCTTTAACGCTAGAGCAGGGTTCCATCATCTCTAGCTTAGCAGCTATTTGAGCTACACAACCATCAACCATATTGTTGAGATATACCATTGGAGTATTGCCGATTAACTGCACGGTGGATATGAGAAAAATAAGTTTTCAATTCTGAAACAAAACAAGGTAAAAGAGGAAAGACAACATTAAAAAAAGTGATTTAAAACATGATTGTACTGTCCTATTTAACTTGAGATATGCGGCCATCAAAGGGACACCCCAATAGTTCAACCTTTACATCTCAAAAATGGAGATTGTGTGTTCGGATCCCATTGGGTAGGATGAGGAGGGTTAGGGAAAACTTACATTAGCTACCCAACGCTAAATATCCCTAGATAGAACTTGAGTAATTGTAGGAACACAAAATATCAGCACAATTCAATGCAGAACTCTTTCAAAAGTTCATTCCGATCTCTTCGAATTAGAAATCATAGAAAATTCCTGTTAAGAACAATTAACTCATTGGAACGGCCATTGTAGACCATTCATCAACAGCTGCAGCTTACAAAGGTGTTCACTAATTATTATAGAATAAGTACTGATCTTCTTCAAAATTTAACTACAGAATATGGTTTATGCCTATTTGCTACAGAACTCAGTATTTGGAATTTGAATATCCTTTTTCTTAATATCTTTGAAAGAATTCTCCTATTTCTACTACTTCGTTTATTGCATCATGATGATAACATCCACCATTTCCGGGATGAACTGGTAGACTTGGACTGCCAAATCAGCTAGTTCATTGACCAATACAAATATATGAACAGCAGGCAAAAGCATAGTAATAATACTAGATAAAGAAAAATTACCCCAATGACATCTTTCTTGATTCCGAAATTCTCCTCCATGATATCCTTGCAATAGAAACCGCAAGCTGCTAAAAAGTAAAATGAGAAAGAGTTTAATTTTGAGTTTGGAGTATTTTCTAAGACAATTTCTATTCTAACTTCATTTCGAAAGGCACAACTGCTAGCTTTAAATAGTTAAGTCATCAACAGAACAATATGGCACAACAAGGATGTAAAGGAAGTCGTAGTTTTGAGGATCACCCTATGGGCATGCCTTATGCATGTCTAGGAGCTTAACAACTCTGGCATAAGCAAATCATCAAACTACCATTGTTAACATGCGAAACAACAAGTTCAATCCTTGCAAAACCCAGGTTCTTCAAGGTTATATAAGGAATTCAGAGTTGGAAATTTACAAAACCCTTGATCAACCATTCATCCTTCAGAAACTTAAAGAGCTGAAGATCTCTACTTTGAATCCAGTTACACAACGTGAATTTTATCTAAAAGTGCTGGATGGTCCCCTGAAACAAGCTTAGTGATCTTTTGGAATTAATTACCATAAAAACAAATACCTCTACTGGGACAAATCCTACAATTCTACTCCAGAGCATTCTTAAAAAAGGGTAATAATTTGCATGTCACTATCCAGGGAAAATTTACAACAGAAACTACTACAGTTGAACAAGAAACAGTAAAAGCATCAACACCAACCTTGTCCCTCACAAATTAGAAAAGAGTACAGAAAATGGAGCATACCCAAAAAAACTCCCTGAAATATTAAGAAACTTCCAGATCCAGTGCTACTCAATCAAGGCATAGTTTTTTTCTTAACAATAACAGTAACAGATGGTGGTTTGGTTTCAGAGAAACCCATTTGAATTAGATTGAGATTCTCCAAAAACTCAGATCAACAAACAATGAATAGCAACAAATGAGATAATTGAGAAGCAAATATTGAAGGGCAAGAATGCTTTAACCTTATCTGTTCTCAACCGCGAGAGAGATGAGCAGAAACTGTAGAATGGAGAGAGAGAGATTTTAGATGCCTTTTATAGAACCAAAGCGGCTGTCTTAGTCCTCTTGGAAGTAATCTACAATACAATTGACGAGGCCGTCCAACTATTTAAGTAGTTTGTATTTTCTTCTGACTGACTCTGCAATTGCGTCGTCACCTCACTAATCTCCGCTGTCTTCATGTATTCAAAAATACCTATCATGGACCCCACGCTTTATCTTAAAAAAATATTTTTATAATTTATCCAAATTTTAGGGTTAAATATTGAAACTTACTCTTCTAGGTCCATCTATGGCTGGCTCTTCGTATGAACGGGCAGCAGCAAGTGGCAGCCCAGCCCAACTCCCTCAATTTCCTTGGCAGCCGCTCCAACTTTACTTCACGGCCCAACATCAACATTGATGTCAGTCAAGTCTCATTCTCGATCCAATCTGTCATGCAAATTTTCTTAATTATTTCCAAGTTGAGGCCTTATGTTATCACCCGCCATTGTCCAGTGTTCAATTACTTTCTATTACCGGAATGTTATGTTCAACTTCTCCTCATGTCGACACTCTATTTACTCACAGTACTGTACACTTTTTGTTGGATCATTACAACACATGTTGGTTTAATGTAGAATGTGGATGGTTTAATGTGAGCGTTGCCTCTAGAATCATGTCGGTATTAAGTGTTAGTTGACATAGAAGAAGGTTTTATTTACAAATTGATTTTTATCCACGCTTTTATAGCAAGGCATTGGCCACATGTCTGTATTTTTAAGTTTCAATTTATGGTGTAACAGCTGACAAGTAATTATTTGTAACGGACAGTGATAACATTTCTGCTTCTCCTTGCGTCAGGAACAAAACGAATGTTCTAATTGAGTTTAATCCCTTAGCTTCGTATTATAAGTTGCCACTGTGTTTGGTTTTTGCATCATACCATTTTATATTATATATATCCTTCATACAAACTTAAACCATCCACTCATAAAAGGGAGAGGAAGATGAGGCTTTATTTCTTGATTGGTTTATGAAATAGTTTTCATTGTTGGGTGACCTGCATGAGATATTCTTTGATTTAGATCCCCTCATGCACGCTGTAAAGGCTTCATTATTTCCCCCACAGTGGTCTTTGTGGGGGAAATAATGGGAGATGTTTCAGGCAGTGATATTGCAAGCTGCCCATTTTGTTATTAGAACATGTACAATGGATGTTTTTAAGCAAGAATCAATCAATATGGTGACGTCGACCGATATTGGATGCTAGCCGACTCTAAGTCAGGTCGACGCGAGCAAGGATGAAGTGAGGGGAGAGGATGTTAATCGAATCCGAGAAAACGTGACTTGTTGTTTTGAAGAGAAAACAAATGACCGTTGGACTAGTTAACACAATTTTGAAAAGAATCGTTTTTTCAAATTCCAAAAACTATTTTAAAATAAACACTACACACCCGACTCATGCACTCTATTAAGAAAATTAGACTTCACGCTTTTAGGATTTTGTATCTTCTTCACCCACCTTCTATCTTTCGTCCCATCGTCGTTAGTAGCTGTGATTGTGACGGTTTTACCGAGAATCGAACTCTCACCTTGTCAGGCTTCATTGTCTTGAGCCAACCTGTCCAGCGCACCGCCCTTGTGCTTCCCGCTTGCCATGACAAGTCCTGATGCCTTCTCAACCACCACCATCATTGATGCGCCTCTCCCCACCTACGTGTTGTCATCCTCTACCCGTGTCATGTCGTCGGCCCCACCTCGAGGGTTTCTAAAACTAGTTCGGCCAAAGAAGAAGGGAGATCGCCCACCTCTTCTCCAGCCCTACTCACGACCAACACATCCCCTGCTTGCTTCTTCCTCCACTATGTCGGTGCCGATCAAGACCGTCCCCATCGTATTTATGGTGGGTACGGTTAAGCGTGTTTCCGCGATCCCCATCGCCATCGCACCTGAGGAGTGCCGGTTCGGGGCCGCAAGATACTCTGATCCTGTTGGGATTCCTCCATCTGATCTTGTGAATGTTCACTTCCTTGACTAGTGATCCGAGAAGCCATAGTCATCGCTGGTGCAACTGAACACAACTTGGCCTATCTATTTCAGAGGGGAGGAAGCACCAGAGTGTCGTTCCAATCCCTCAACATGCTTTCGATGGTTCCATCACTAGGGAACTCGGCCTGACCACCTTACAAGATCCACCGCTCTGCCAGTCGAAGATTCTCTCCACAAGCCTCCAAAAAGACGGTATCCCTAGAGGGACAACACGGGATCGGAGATGCTTCTATCCTGTCGCAAGCCGGGAACATATGCCGCATGCCACTCCCATCGATATTGGCCGCTTCGGATAGGAGAAGAATGTTGAGGGCCTCCCGTCTAATCTCTTGGTCGACCAAGCTTTGGCTCCCCGCCCTGATAGAGCGGAGGACCAGGATCACAACCCAAGATCTCATACCTACCACGATAGCACGCTCGCGGTGCTAGAATAACGTGTGCCTCTGCTTGGTACCACTACCTCACCCCCGAAGGCCACAAGACCAAGTTAAGCTAGTGCAACACAAGATCTCCTACCTAACTAGGAGAAGCTTCTCATGTGCTCCAAGCACTTGCAAGTGCCGATGGTTAGGGCATCGGCTTACCCAAGAATCTCCTAGGAAAAAACTGCACAACAGCCTCGTTTAGGACAATGATTGGGTTACCGAGCATCGAGGCACGTATGAGGATGCATGCCTCGCCCTGCCAACGTTTGTACAATTCCAATGACCCCTTCCCCCTCCCGTTATCCCCTCAAACGGCTTGGATCACTCGTCACGGGCAGTTTCAGGTCGAGTCAGATAATGAGTACTATGCGCTACAGACGAGTAGCCATCCTGTCACAACAAGTCATTCACGATGAGGGACGGAGCAGCAATGAGATGAAGGCGGGATTTGACGAGGTCTCGACTAGGCTCCTCAACCACACCTGGTCGTGGCTTCCAGATGTGGGACGCCACGTTACGAGATTGAGTCGCCGACGGGGAAGGGCCTAGAGACGGCTACACGACGAAGTCGTGTCTAGATATGAGGTCGGCTCACCCGAAACATGTCCCACGAACGCGAGCTCCACCGGAAAATGAACTACCGCCAAATAACGATACCGGAGCTGCTGCACAAGGTCGGATCTAGATGCGGTCAAGAGATGTTGAAGGTGAGCCAGAGAAGTAGGAGAAAGAGGTGAGAGGGGAGTGAAAAGGGAAGAAGAAGGAAGAGGGAAGGAGAAAGTCCCCATTGAAAACCTCCACAGCCGGAGACGAAGAGAAACGTGAGTGGCGGCTAGGGTTTCAGAAGAGAGGATTTAGAGAGAAAAGAGAAAGGAGGTGCAGAAAAAAATATTAGATGTATTCACAAACACATCCATCACTAAACGGATAAATGTAGTGTGGATGGCAAAAGGTGATCGATAGAGCTACGAAAGAATTGGAGGTGTAGAAAAAAAATTCTAAGTTCGATACCGATTAATAGTTGAAAATGAGTTAAATTCGGATTTTTATTCAAATTTTAATACAAAGTTTGATAGAATCGTTTGCCACTCGGGCCAATCTCCTTTCACCGTTATAATCAGCACGCAGAATTGTGGCACGTGGCGACATCTGATTCGCTGGTCAAAGTCGTCCCTGCAGAATCGTGTCTACCGTCTGTGCTGTCAACGTTGACATATTCGTAGACGGTCTGCAACACAACCTGCGCTTCAACATGGGAGAAGGCCGGATTATGTGCAATAGACCCACTTTTTCGACTTTCAAAACGATTTCGACATGATTTCCGGGATAGAATCGACATACCCAGATTCTCTTAAGAGACAAATAAAGTTAGTACCAAACGCTCCACCGTACATCTCTCGTAATACAACATATAAATGTATAGAGCAACTGTCTTAGTTTCATGCAATCATACATTTTTGTTGTCATGGAACTAGTTGATCGTGAGACACAAACTCAACGCACCGGACTAGTTGAAAATGCAGGTCATCTTGTTTTGTGCGCAAATGTAGTCCGGGCCGGGTGAAAGGTCGTAAAGAAAGATGAGACACTAAAAAGCATAAAGACCTTTGGAACCCCACAAAACAACATTATTTGAATCTTTTATCAGCACAATAGGAATAGGCTCCTTGTCTACTTTTACTTTTTTCCTTAGCTTTTCCGATTTCCATGATGCTTGTCCGCTTCAGTGAAACCTATGCAATGTTTCATTCCACTTTGGTTGGGATCCTAAGAAGAAGAAGAAGAAAAATATCAACCTAATGTTTTGGTTACAATGTCACATCTGGTTTGCATTGGATTGGATTTGGTGGCACAGTGAAACCCAAACCAAATTCAATGGCTTTTAACAACATCATCAATGCCAGAGATAACAAGACCCAATCAATGTTATTTACAGAGAAAGCAAGCAACCATGTGAGTCTTCAATTACTCTTATTATGCTTCAATTTCAGATTTGCTTTTTATTTTATTTTAAATAAATCAAATAATTAGACAGTTGAGTTGAGAGAGAACCTGTACTTGATTCTCACCAAGTAGGCCTACCACCACATGCACTGCGGGTTTACAGTGGGCCTTCTCTCACGCGTGCTTTACCCCCTAAATCATTTCTCTCTTCTTCTTTTTCTTTTTTATCAAAAAGAAAAACAATAATATATCTTATTTCACCAACTAATTATGACGGCATTTTAAATCTCTGGGTCCACCTAAAAAAATACATTTGAATCAAATCTTAAATTTAATATCTCTACTTTTACTTAGCTAAAGATCATTATTTTTCAGGGAAATGCAAAATATTGTTCATATTTTCTGTTTGTCCATATTATACTGCAAATTGTAAGAATCAGATGAAAATTGGTTGAACATAAAAACTGATTCACTCTAGTTATAAATCAATGTTCACAGTAATTTTTAACAAGGTATATAACAGATTCTAACAGAGCTCACAATGATTGAAAGTATTGTTAAAACATAATAATTTCAACTGTTTTCACCTATATTAGAAATCAACTATTTTAACCACCAAACAAACAGATGGTTTAAAATTTAGATATAATGACATTGTTTAGGTAGAAAATTGCCAACAAGCATAAAGAAGTTGTCATGTAAGGCATAGAAAAGAGAGTAAAGCTCCTCAATAGAACATTTTCCAGAAGAATCTCTTGCTTCTATCCAATATCAGTTCCTCTGTCAAATCTCCATAAACATTCCTCTCTGTGTCAACAAGTACCAACCATGGCTGCCAACAAGTTTGCAACAATGTTAGAGAGAAAGAGCCACAAAATGACAGTGATGTTGGTCTATGCCGTTCTCGAATGGACCCTCATCTTTCTCCTCCTCCTCAACTCCTTCTTCACTTACCTCATCTCCAAATTCGCCTCTTACTTCGGCCTCAAACCACCTTGCTTCTGGTGTTCTAGACTCGACCGCCTCTTGGACCCGAACAAAGACAAAGAAAGCTTCACACACCTGCTTTGTGAGACTCATGCCTCTGAGATCTCCAGACTGAGTTACTGCTCCAACCATCACAGACTTGCAGAGGCAGAGAGCATGTGCCAAGCTTGCTTGCCCGATCACAGCACCCAGAGGATCGCTTTCCTTTCTTGGGTCAGCCAGGACTCTCCTGAACGTGATGATGCTCGCAAGGTCTGCTCTTGCTGCAATGACGCCCTCAACAGCTGCCCTCCTTGTTTTCTGCTAAAACCCTTTCCTTGGGATGCTTTAAGGTATCTCAAGAAAGGGAGCTTGATCATGGATGGTGAATTGGACAAGAATGGTTGTGAGATTGAGAGAATCGGACTAGAAGATGAACCTCATATACTTTCTGATTTCGAAAGCTTTAGCTTCAGGGAAGGGGGAGAAGATTGTTCCAGGTCTTCACAGAGTGATGACAACAAGGAATTACAAAACCAGCATGAGAAAGTGAGTGCTGTGAAATTTACCCATCAATCTAATTCTAGTCTCATGATGCAATGCTGCTTTAGAGAGGATACTTCATTTCAGCTCTCTCAGAACTATATCACTTATGATGATTCTCATCGCCTCTTCCCCGTGGAGCTCATCGATTCTTCCACCACTGCAACCCAAAGCTCATGCAGCTCAGAAAAGGAACATCTTACACAACATGATCAAACTTGCAATGAAGAAAACTTAGTGAATGTTGTTGAGCCAAGTGATCCACCAGGTACAAGGAAAACCCTCCTATGTTTCTGTTTCTTTTTGTCCCAAGAATGTTGTCATGTTCATTTTGTTACTTGACTAGCAGCAAAAGAAGATGAAGAACAGTTGGATTTGGGAGGTGATCAAGCCAAATCTGGACACTTGGAAGGGGATAATTTGGATTCCCAACAAGGAGATATTGAAGAAAATGTCTTTGGTAAGTGTAATTACATGTATCTTTTAGATGAAATGAGGTCTGATACTCTGATTCTAATGCAATTTTGGTTTAATAATTCAGTTGAAACAAGCTTAAAAGAAGAAACCACCACTTTGGCTTACAAGAGCCAAGAAGAGATTGATCATCACCTCTCCTTGGTATCAGATTCAAACACAGCTGAAGAAGAAAAATTCCCAGAAACACCAACCTCAATACAAGGCCTGAAGAAGTTGGTGATGTTTGACAGAAGAGAAATGGGGGCTGAAGAGTCTTTGGATGGAAGCGTGGCGAGTGAGATAGAATGTGGAGACTCGAGTTTAAGCATCGAGCAGATGAAAACAGCACTAAAAGCAGAACGCAAAGCTCTGAGTGCAATATACGCAGAGTTGGAGGAAGAGAGGAGTGCCTCAGCAATAGCAGCCAATCAGACAATGGCTATGATCACAAGACTTCAAGAGGAGAAGGCCGCGATGCAGATGGAGGCTTTGCAGTACCAGAGAATGATGGAGGAGCAATCCGAGTATGATCAAGAAGCGTTGCAGCTTTTGAATGAGTTGATGACTAAAAGGGACAGGGAAAAGCAAGAACTAGAGAACGAGTTGGAGATATATCGGAATAAAGTACTGGAGTATGAAGCAAGAGACAAGGTTATGATGGCAAGAGCTAGAAATGGAAGCACAACAAGTAGAGAGGTAAGTGACGAGCCAGAGCTGTCCATTGATCTGAACCGCGAAGCAAGAGAGGAAGAAGACAGTTTCTATAAGGAACAAGAAGATGAAGACTTCAACACTCAAATGGTACTAGACTGTGTGAAGAACATTGGAGCATATGACGTGTCTTTGACAGAGTTCGAGGAAGAGAAGCAAGCCATTCTAGAGCAACTCAAGACATTGGAGGAGAAGCTACTCACTGTAGGTGATGACCAATTTTTCGAGGATTTGAAATCGATTGAGAACTTGGCAAGCATCAAAGAGTTTGATGACATTGAGCCTTCCGGGAGAAAATCTTTGGGTTCGATGGTAAAGAGCCTCCTCCCTCTCTTGGACGCAGCTGAAAATGAAGAATTGGAGGGTTCTATGTCCAAAGAGCAAGTGAAATCTGAAGCTCTTGAAATGCTCAACTCTCTGGATTCCAAGTTTGAGATGGATCATGGGAAGAAAGTAGAGAACGAAGAGGAAGTGGATCGAGTTTATGAGAGGATACAAGATCTCGAAGTGGATAAGGACTTCTTACAGCAATGTATGAACTCCATAGAAAAACGAGACAAGGGGGTTGATACTCTTCAAGAAATCTTGCAGCATCTTCGTGACTTGAGGACTATGGATCTTCATTTGAGGACCATGAATGATGATCAACAAGGTGAAGTTGCACTGGAATATCAAGAATGAGAGGTAAGTTCACATGTTTTTGAATTATGCATACCTTGAAACTTCCTTGATTTATTTGCTATCTGCAAAAGGACAGGAAAACTTCCTGGTATGGTTTGTCTGAGTTCGTCAGAGAAATATCATGGAACATAGAATCATTGTAAAAGAAAGTTTATGTGTAGTCTATATTTGCTTATGTTGGTTGTTAATGATGTTATGGTTCTTCTGCTGAGTTTTCCTCCAACATCTTGGGACTGATAGCATTTGTTATCATTGTATAGCAATAGCCGCTCTTGTTTTTTTTTTTTTTATATCAGGAAAGCAGTATATAAATCTCCCTCTTTTCAAAGTTTTAAAAGAGAGGATAAAGGATCTAGCTACAGAATCCACATTCTACTTGTTGTTCGGACAATAATGATCATAGTATTTGCTGCCTGAAATTATAATCCTCCACAAATATTACATTTATTTTTAAATCTCTTTTCATGTAAGTTAAATCTTGAATTGGTGAATTATTCATCATCCCGTCATGACTTTCATAAGGAATGGTGTTTACCAAACCAATAATCCAGACAATCATTCAGCATTGATAGAAGCTAGTAAAAAACTCGAACTAATAGATAGAGGCTCTGACATGTTTATCAAATGATGAGTTGGCAAATTGAAAAGTTGATGCCTTATGGAACAAGAAAACCCCAATAGGGGATCATAAATAGTAATTAAAATTGAATTACACCATATCAAAGAAATATTTAAGATAATACTAAAATTTGGGGGCAAAAGGCCCTGTAAAGGAAGTTTCAGAGATATATAGATAAGTATGTAACCATCTTAGTCTCAAACTAATAATACATTTGCTTTTCTTTTGTATCACAATCTTAATTATACCAAAAAAAACAAGATTAGCTACTCACAAAATTCCTTCAGGCCCGGAGTATTTGAAGTTGTCAAGAGTAACAGAAGCTAGTTCCAAAGATGCCACGCTTTCTCAATCAATTTTTTCTACCTTATTGGAAACCACTTGACCACAAAATTTCAGAGTCCAAACAGTATTTTCATTTATGCTCTGACTCACTTGTTCGCTATCCTGACATTTTGGCCCTGGCAAAGAACACTCCTGCAAATAAACCTGGAACAAGTGCAACACATGGTATGAGATGAGAATAGAGAGGTAAGAAATTAGGCAGGTAGAGGAGAGTTTGAAGGTTACCGAATAGTATGCTGAATAAACTTGGTACACTTAGTGGAACGTTGAACAACACTAGACCAACAATGGATATCGGAACCTTGTTCAGAGAACCAACCAGACTGTACAACAGACAGACAATGTCAGTGGAGAATATTAAGGAGCAAATTGTTGGATCGACAATGCAATAGTACATATTTTTCATAGATCTCAAATGCATAACCTTAAGATGGAGTTGTTAGTTTTAACAACAAACTATTACCTATAGGTGGTGGGTCCTGTTTGATGCAAGAACCACATGGAAGTGAAGCTAATGGCAAGTCCAAGCAACCCACTAGCTGTTGCGAAAACCCAAAATAGTGGCAACTTAATTACATCCCTGCAAGTTAGAACAAAACTGATAAGAACACACAAAAAAATTTAGAAGAAGAAGCATTAATTTGCAACAATACCATTAATTAAAGACATGTTCTTACGCATTCATAACATATTCCCATTCACCAAAGACCAGAATCAAGAATATGGCAAAGGGTAGAGATAATAGATTATTTAGCAACACCATCGAAACTTCGTTGAGAGATCCGGACTTAGTATGTTGTTTTGCTTTGTCCATGGTCCGTCTCAGAGTGAGCTGTCACAAAGTACAATCATTGCATGTTTTTTAAGACAAAACATATAGATTATTACACTGCACAACTTAAAAGAATGAAGTGCAGGGAAAGGAACAGTAAAATGTGGTACTGAGAAACTACATACCGAATAGCTTGCTGTCAGAAAGCAATTAATCAATTGCCATGCATAGCCAACTGCATTGAAGGAGAGATCTGTAATACCACCAATTACAGCAGAGATGATCTACAGACATAAAATAAATAAACTGTTAGAAATAAACATGATTTGACGAATAATTTATCCAAAATTTCATGATTTTAGTAACATATCTTAAATTTATCTCATAGCAACCGGAATAATGGAAATGTGATAAGTTGTTAGACCACTAAATGGAAGAAAGAAATGAAACCACCTACCATTAAAAACATGGCAGTCCACACTTTCTGGTTCTGATGCTTACGGAACATATATAACTCTCCAATTGCAGTGATAATATTTGTTACATTCTTCAGAATTGTCACCATTGCAATATTCATGTTTTTCAAACTGAAAGAGAAATGCACGATACATCACATACTTCAATATCAGACATAAAAAGTACCCTCTCCATCCCAAAATAAGTGTCCTACATTTCTAAAATGAATATCTCATTTCGATTTTAGTTCACTAATTAAGCATGAATTACCAATAATATCACTTCATGACTTCGTTAATAGTTACAACAACTTGAGTGATGGGCACATGAGGTAAAGAGGGGAAAGTCAATCCCTAAAATTAGATAGCTTTTTTTTTTGTTGCAATGTAACACTTATTGTAGGACCGAGTGGGTATTACACATCATGAATCAGCATCAGATAAAGAGCACTGGCATGTATTGATATTTATCTCTCCAATATTTTATTCATAAAAAGGATTTGCTTTACAAATTTTTGTATACGTAAATAAGAACTCAATTTGTAAAATACCTATACATGCCTGATACAAGCATCCCAACGAAGATTATATTGACTGGCATCCAAACTTTAATCAGCTTCCAGTTCAGCTTTTCCACTGGAACTGCTCCGGATAAACCCAATAGGACAACAACTAGAGAACTGATCAAATTCTGCCACAACATACAAGGGAAGAATTAACATGATGTTGGAATTTATGAACATTACATGCATTTCAGTCAAAGAAGACAGCTAATACAGATAAAAAGGACTCTTGCATAATGTATATAATGCTCGAAAAATGAGACATAGGTAAGTTGCTTACTTGATAAAACATCAATGAGATTCCTGCATTGAAGTTATAACCTGATAGAACTACTTTATTGAGCAATATCATGCTGCAAGAAGAAAGGCAGTAAGCAGCTCCAGAAAGAAGAGGTCCAGACTTTCGCCCAATTCCGTGTTCTCTTTTCCCACCCCCAACATCTGCAAGACTGAAACTATCACCAGATGCTGCTCTGTTACCTCTGAATAACCTGTTTGAAGGATACACAAATCTTTTTAGAAGTGAAATATGGGATTGGGTATAAAATCTTATAGGTGATCCTTTTCGTGTACTAGTAACAATGATCAGACGCTAGAATTAGAGTACTTATAGATCCACAATTGGTATGTACAAAGTTTTGAGTTCAAGACATTGCTTATAGAGAAGCAAGTCTCCCGAATTTGAAGTAGGAAATTTTGAAGGTACATCAGACATGGGACGAGACCAACAAAAGACAATGATCTAAAAGACAATGATTTATACCTGTAAATCAAAGCTTTGTCTTTTTTGTTTGCTGCGATGTTGCTATTGCTAATTGAGCTGTTTCCTTGCTTATGATTGCCATTAAGAATGGCTTGTTCTGATGTCGCTATTTCATTTGAAAAGCTTGCTTCTGGGTCCTCGCAATCATTGTATGCCCCTCCACGTGAATCAAATTCAGATGACATACCTAGGGCCTGCAAATGCACAAGGGACAAAAAGAGCGTTATAAGGAATAACTAAATAATATGATCATGCAAGACTGGCTGTCACAGTGATGTGCACGTTCATGATGGTATGTTATGAAGCGTGTCTATAGTTCCAAAATAGCGCATAACATTCAACAAACAAGATCTTTCCGACTTTTCAAACGAACATGCCCCTTATTCCTTAGTACCAGCTAAGGCATCTAAACAACAAAAGAAACGCGTTCCTATGTTAAATGTCATATTGGGTAATGAGTACGACTTCAATCGAATGGACGGAATTATAGTTAACTGACAACATCAACACATGAACAGGAGACAAGAACAAAATGAGTGCCTAAACAACAGTCATCATTGTTAGATTTGAATCAGCTAAGGCGGTTGCATTAACTTGAGCACACAAACTCATTAATAAACAACAGACCAAACTTGCACATCATAGTACAGATCCATCAAACTCATAACAAAACCATCAAAATCAGTTTACTTACAGCAATCATAAATGCCCCAAAAAACTAAATACAAGCTGTAAAAACTCAAAAGAGAAGAATAGGAGTCATAGGATCATACCAACTGAAATCTGAATCCCAATTAGACAAGGATCATCAAAAACAAAACCCTTTAGCTCTCACAGGCTAGTCACGAATTATGAAGTAGACGTATAAAGGGTACTATAGCCAGAAAAAATAAGGACGCGAGAGCAGCTATTTTGGCGGGCAAGCAAAGGAATGGGGAATGGGAAATGGGAAAAGGGTAAGGAGTAGATCTGAGAGAAAGGCATAATAAGCAAAGCAAGTACGTAGCTGATTGAGATTCAATGGAGGTTATGAAAGAAAGAAAATGAAAAAATGGTACAACAGAGAGCGAGATTCGTGGACCGTCCGAGGAATTGAATATTATGACGTAGAAGAAAGGAACAGTTCCCGAGGATTCGAAAGTCAAACAATCGATCTTCGTCTTCATTGCTCTCTCTTTCCAGGAGCAAAAACGTAGTGTAGGGTTCTGGGAGAATGTGCAGAGCTGATTGATCGCATACTGTCATCACAAGCATCAAAGTTTCCAACTCCCCCAGGTTTTTGCGCCCAATCCACGTGTCCCTCAAGTTGTTTCCTGTGGGCTGTTCTGGGCTTTCACAGTTACGGCCCATTGTTAACTAACAGTCCTCATTCAGATGGATACAAGCCCGCTCATCTTTGGTCTGGGCCGGTTCTGATGCTTGTAGTCTAGCCCATTGATTTGCTACGAAAGGGCATTGGATGTCTTCGTGCCACGTGTCTCCTTACCTGCTCACGATAAGCCAATGCCACGTCATGCTCTGTTTTTTTTTTTCCAAGTAAAATTATTCAAAATTAAAAGAAGGGCTGAGAAGATAAGACGCTTGTGGAGAGCACAACCAGCAATTGTGATCACCATTTCCCACCCAATCCAACGGCCAGGATTGATCCAACCCGAAGCCACAGACGATATATTATCCGATTCCTGTGCCCTGAATCTTCACTAATCATTTGCCGATTCGAGTGAGTGAGAGAAATGGCGTCGCTGACAATGGTGCCGGTGGTTCCGATGAGCGGAAGAGTGTACGCGGCGACGGCGGCGAAGGGCGGAGGCAAGGAGGAGAAGTCGCTGCTGGACTGGATTATAGGCGGGTTGCAGAAGGAAGAGCAGATACTGATGGGGACCGACCCGAGCCTGAAGAAGGTGGAGGAGAAGAGCACCACGAGCGGGCGCAAGGGTACGGTGGCGGTGCCGCCGAAGAAGAAGGGCGGGTTCGGAGGTCTGTTTGTCAAGAACTGAGTTGGTTCCGAATTTGATGCTTAATTTAATTGTAATCTGTGAGCATTTCCCCTATTGCAGTGCTGTGTTCTGTATAGGGTCTTTCTGAATTTAAGTGTACTACTACTACTACTGGGTTATACGGTATTTAATTACAATATTCAAGCAAGTTATACTTCATTGTGGAATGATTTTCATTTCAGCTGCTGAAAATTGGAAATAATTTTTTATTTTCCATAACATATGAACAAAATGCAGAAAACAATGTCTGGGGATTCATGAATGATCCTTATTAATTTGGATTTAAGCTCTCTTCCTGAAGAGATTTTCTTTTTATTTTCTGAAAAGAGGCTAATATTTTGTTGAACCTTAAACAATGCTAATTCAATCTTTACACAGGAAGAGGGATTGTAATCAGGGATCCCTACTAGAAAACAAGTGACACAATTTACCACCGTCTTAAGGCGGCTAGAGATGTATTTTGGACTCGTTGATAGGCCTTTTTTAATAGCATGTATCCTCCGGAGTGAGAGGGAACTACCGAGTCTTTCATTTAATACTTTTAAACATTATGTTATTTATTATTGGTGGTCAATATAAAAAAATAGGTTTTCTATTTTTAACCCTAAAAACAACCACATGTCCATTATGTTTAAGGTCACTCGGTTTATACAGTGGAGTCTCTCATATGTTTTTCATTTTTTTTTAACTTTGTTAAAACATAAAACATGTTTTTTCTGTCTACTAAGTTTATTAAAATATGATAAGAGGTTAGAGCTATTTGCAATGGAGAGTTTCTGATGATCAGTGTATTTGTTTGTTAATTTTGCACATTTTATTTGATATTCATCATAAATTGGTAGTTAATCTTGTACCGATTTATTTTGATATGATAGACAGTCGATTGTTCCAATGACATTTAAGATTGATTCTTTCTACCAAATCTTTAAGTGAATTGAATAGTTATTGACGTTAAACGAGTATCGGGTCTTGTTGGTTTATTTTCTCCATTTCTATCGTGAAGGCTAAATGTATGATTTTATCTTGGTTATTTGGGTTTTGCCTTTCATTTGGGCTTGCAGACTGTTGCAACCTTGTTGTATTGAACTCAATTCAATAATAAAATGGGAAGGGGAAACCTTCAACTTGATTGCTGGAACCCAAATACAGATTGAAACAGCTTTAATGGCCCTTTGACTACCACTACAACTATGAAATAGAATCAACAAACTACTGCTAAGCTATAAATATTAAAGCTATGGAAAATACCAAGTGTTCCTCGATACCTCCCCTGCTCCTACAACACCCTTTTATGTGTGACCTATTTGGGAAGAAGCACAATACTTGGTGACACGATGCCGTTTCGTTCAGCCAACCCACAAGTCCCATTTACCTAAACGACGTCGTAGACTATTTTGGGCTTGCTTGCACTTGAGCCCTTAGAGCCCAACGTGACATAGACACACTTGGGGTGGAGCTAAAGTTTTTTCAACTAAGCCCGTGGACCATTCTCGCTATGAACGCGTGTTCCGTTGATTCTAGTATTTGGGACGAACTTTTCTTCTTCTCGCCTTGAATATAGCCTTGACCGGGGTCTCTTTGAAATACAACTTTGGATTGGCTCTCACGGTATGTATTGGAGCATATACAATGAGCGCACCATGTCAGCGACCCACGACTCACGACTTGCGATTTAGTAAGTCGCACTCTGTGGAATGCATTGTGTGCGACTAGCTATCCACTAAATCGTGAGTCGAGGGTTGCGAC
>JAYMTN010000218.1:0-19438 GCA_036897425.1 Erodium trifolium
GGCTAACATATGTCCATGCCACCTTTATATACACTGTCTCTTCAGTAGATGAATCCTCACATATATATATTGATGGATGAAAAGGGCATCGAAAACCCTTATCACAAATCTTTTTTACATAATGTCTCCGTTGCACTCGGATCACTCCTGCAAAGATTCCAAAATGAACGGTATGTTTTAGTACGAATGATCGATGGTATGTTCTTCGTTTCGAAAATCACATATTTACAGCTTCAAACATCAAATCGAATAAAATATCAGTTACCTAATTCGTGTGATTATGCCAGCAATCAATATATGAAGCACGACTTTTTTGTTCTTTTTCTTTTTTGCTAAAAATGACGAAAATGGCGGAGCCTATCTACATATACTTAGCCACTTTCAACATCTAGTTAAAATGTTTTTTGGTAGTTAAGGTATAGTACACAAACTGAGGGTCAAGGGCATTTTCGTCATTTTTTGGGGGGGAGAACTATGTGTGATTTTTTAAAGCTTAGGTTGGATGTGAAAGCTTAAAGTTGGGGATAATTATGTGCACAAAAAAAAAGTATAGTATGCAACAACTAGCTGCAATTAGCCCTTTACACAGAGATAATAACTGACCTAATCAAAGTGCCATCTCAGCCTGCAATGCAGCAAGTTCATCTTCCTCAGCTGTGCGTTTTTGAGGAACAGGTCGAGCCGGTTGCCTTCCAGGTGGGGTATAGACTGCAGCTGCAGGAGCCGTAGTTGCAGGCTGAAGAAGTTGTTCCTCCAACTCAGCCCCTTCTAATTCTTCAAGTTCTGCTTCCAATTCATCCTGGATGATGACAGAGATAGTTAAAATCGAGGGGTAACTTTATTAACACAGCTTTGGGGACCTTTGATCTCAAATACACATAGTAAAGGTGAGGGGTTATCAGTAATACACTGACACCATTCGTTTTTCATAAACTGGCACGTGACACTGTCGCCTTTTTTTTTTATGAATAACGAAAGGTGACAGTGTGTTACTGATAACCCCCTCATCTTTAGGGGGTGACTTTGATAACCCCCATACATGCAATGCCAAGAACGCATGGAAGTTTGCTTTTCACAATCAAACCATAACCAATCTAGGAAAAGGTACCTCATCAAAATCAGCTGCTGCACCAATGGGAGTTGACAATGCTTCTTGAATCTGCTTCATGTTCTCAGTCTGCTCATTGATCTCGTCCATGGTCTTGTCAACATCATCGATATTCCTGCAAAATAGTTGACACGTCGACACCAAATAGCTTTGAGATAAGTACATCCGAAGATGATGATGAACAAAGGAAGGGGATACTCACGTGGCTTTCTGCATTGCCTTCATTGCATTTGCTCCGGTTCTCAATGCGTCTACAGTCTCAGTTGTGGCTTTGGCACCCTCCAACATTATCATCTGCAAGGTTTATGTCAGTGACTCGATACACCTCAGACTCTCAGAGCTAATCTTAAGCATAAACATAGCACAAAACCTCTAGTAATTATATGCGTAAGGGGTTAACTTTATTAACACCTCCTTTGATCTTTGTTTCTAACATATACACCGTAAAGGTAACGCGTTATCAATAACATACTATCACCTTTCGTTTATCATCAAAAACACCCGGATTTGGGTCATTTTGTCCCAAAAAATCACTGATAAATGAAAAAGGTGACACTATTCCTTATAATACCATCACCTTTTCTGTGTAAATCCGGGTGTTTTTGATTAATATGAAAGGTGACAGTGGGTTACTGATAACCCCTCACCTTTAGGGGGTGTTTTCAATAGCGAAAGGTCAAAGTGGGTATGTAAATAACGTTTTCCCTAAGCGTAACATTGTAAGTTTACCTGGTCGTGGATACGGAGTTGGAAATTTCCAAGCTGCTCTATTTGTTGTTCATATAATCTCTTCCTCTTCAGACATTGTATAGCCGCTACATAACGAACCATAGACAGAGAAACAACTTAGAAATACAGATTGAAAACTGTAATGCGATGAATAAATTGAAGAAAACCAGTGTATATTAGCAAGATGACACATCACGCTATTCAAAACTAAAATCTCCTTGCAATTTTTGTATCTTAGACAACCAAATGACATTCAAGGAATTAACAAGTATTCAGGTAGTGAATGGTTATGACATACAAAACATAGTCACGGTTGTAATTCGGAACTTAGGAACAAAGAGATGTTCTTCATCTAAAGCATTTTAAAGTTGATTAGACCGCTAAAAACAAAGTATACTCATGTGGGTTATTTTTTATGATGGTGCAATAGTGATCTGATTGGACAATTCAAAACCCGATCCATGTAACACAGACATATACCAATCCCATAAGAGAACTTGAAATACGAAACAGGTAGTTTCATTAGCCATACCCCTCTTATTTTTCGCTCTAGTAAATTCTTTGGCCTTTTCAACCTCGGCAGAGGCTTTCTTTATCAGCACCTTCTCCTTTTTCTCTAGCATTTCAAGTGTCTGAAAAACGAGTATAAATGTTTCAGTTTCAGGAGAATATTGTTGCGAACACAACAAGTAAAATAGGTAACGTAAATAATCAAAAAGAAAAGGAGAACATCTCTCAGCCAACAAATGGTGCAAATGACATCAAAGCACTGCTCATTCTTGCAAGTTAACACCCTAATCAGTGCACATACATTAAGGAGAACAATAATAGTTTCAAACGAAGCCGCACATCAATACAGTTGTCCCCCATGAGAAAAGTAGACACTTCCAAGTTTCTAATTTTACAAGTTAAGCTCACGAGTCTAATTGTCACACTCAAATGTCAGTACATATTCGGAAAATGAAATTATCTTAATCTTGAAACCAACTATGGGGTTAATTTGTACTGTATGTCACTACACTTATTTACTGTTTCACTTTTATTGCACACACACATTCCTCCCATGCGGTAAGCCCGTCACAAGCCTATAACTCACACAAAGGATATTTGTAATCCATTCATAACTTTTTTTCAAGCAATATTAACACTTCTTTTAGGACGGATGGAGTACAATCATGAATCATCACAAAGCCACGGTTTCAATACTTACACAACAAATGGATAAACAACTTCAAATGATGTACCCAAATCAAACATTTACAGTCCCAATACACCATCAATGATCACTAAACCTCACAGAGCACCCAAACTTAGTTTCTTTAAACACAGAGCAACATGATATCTAGCTCAGAACCATAACAAAAAATCACAGTATCAACCGTTCAAAGAAAGTAAAATTGAAACAGAACACAACCCAATTCAAGGAACTAAACAGAAATTAAACCCACTAAAGCAATTCACAAAACGGTGATGACCTCGTTTAACTTGTCGAGCGTGGTGAGAGCATTTGTCTCCTGTTTAGGTTTCCCAAATAGCCGGTTCAACATGATTGAATCTTCTAATCGAAACCCTCGATCCTCTGCATCACGAGAATAATTATCATCACCGAATCAAACGGAAACCCAATTCTGCAATCGATCCATGGACACAGAAAAGGATCGATCGAAAGGGGAAAAAATCAGCCGAACAGACAAATTACCTCGAAATCAGCGATAGGGTTAAGAACAGCGCCGAGTAGCGTTTGAGCTGACCGATCAGGGTTTCTGATTACGAGATCGATGGCCGAATGGGAAGAGGGAGGAGTGTGGGGTTGGTTTTGTAAATTTTGATTTCTTAACCGTGTTGAGAAGTGTTGGGGTTGGGGAAGAAGACGAAGCTGCTTGTGCCTCCCCTTTGTGACGTCGTTGTAGCCTTACGTGGCACGCATCTGAGTAAAAAAAAAAATTGACGTTTTGGATCTGATTTTCTCTCTCCTGGCAATCCGACGTCCTCCTAGTCTATAGATTCATCGACGTCGATTTTTTTTCCTCCGATTCACTCTTTTCTCTGTCTCTTTCTCTTTCCTTACGATTCTCTCTCCTCCTTCAACGAATCTTCTCCTTACACTTATGATTTTGGTCAGAGTCGATCATCCGAATCCAACACTCCGCTGTAAAATCTATCGAATCCGACATGATTTAGACCCGCAAATTCGACGTTAGGAATAGACCTCCACTATGGGTTGTCTAAGGTAAATAAAAATTATTCCTTTCGATTCAATTGTCAGATGATATGTTATTTGCTTTTAATTATGAAGAGACTGAATTAGCCGATAAAAAAAATTGGGATAATCACGTGCATCACAAATGCTCTTACAACATACATGATAAGCTGAACTTGTGTTTTTTATTTATTAAAAATGATACCCTATAAACAATCATAAACTTGTAATGTTTTGTTTCTCATGTTTTATTAACAACTACTTTTGACATGTTGTCTATTAGGGTTGGTCTGGTCGTCAACGAGCTACCTACCTTTTATGAGACTTGAGGTTCAAGTCTCGATTATACACATTTTCGGATGGAGATTAGGGAAGAAGTTCGAGTATCTCCAATGCAAATAGCTTAGCTCGAATTATTCGGAGGAGCTGGTATTTTACGAGACAGAGCAAATCTAAAAATTAGAATAATATAAATTTTCAAAAGATGAGAATAACACAAACTAGATTAACAAAAATACAAAGACTTAACCGAAATACAAATTACATTTCTCATACGTTAATATGCTTTGTTTAGGCCCAACAAGACTGGTCCCTAGAAGGCCCACTAGATAGGCCCATTTTCAATTCATGGGACAAACCAGATCACAGTAACAGAGGCCCATGAAGGTTGTGGGCCAGAGTCTGCAGGTTTTTGAGAAGTAGATATTGGCCCATACCTACAGGGTTAACCTAGGGTTTTGGTATTTGAGAGCTCTTTTTATCGTCGAAGTTGCATCTCTCGTTCCTTCTTTCATCCTCTGCGCCTCTGTGCTCGAGCTCCGCCTCCGCTGCAACAATGGTGAGTCTCTCTAAGCTTCGTCTCCACAACTCTCTGTTCATCAAACATGTCTAGGTCCTAGTTATTGTATGTTTGGCTGCCTAGAAAACGTAGGAAAACAAAATTTTAGCTCCTCTCGTCACGTGCATTTCTTTAGCGAAGAAATCAGCACATCGTCGGCTCTGTGTCAGTCGAATCGTTACCTGCATTTACGTGGAGGCCGAGAATAGCACAGATTTATCAACTTAGTTCGTTTTGTGTAGCTAATGATTTTGCTTGTTCTTAATTTTTGTTGTTGAACCTTTAGTAGATGTTGTTGATTTGAATGCTATTGATGCATCTGAATATGAACTGAGTAATTCTTATCTGTTGCTATGTTCTTACATGGTTGATTTTTGCACACAGGTGTATATCAAGGCTCAGAAGCCCAGGGCTTATTTCAAGCGTTTCCAAGTCAAGTACAAGAGAAGGCGAGGTATTGTGTTTGTGCTGATTCACATTTTTATTTTAGCTCTAATTTTCGGTATTCTGTACCTGATTTCTTTTGCATTTTGAAGAGGGAAAGACTGACTACCGTGCCCGAATTCGCCTTATCAACCAGGATAAGAACAAATACAACACCCCCAAGTATCGCTTTGTTGTGCGATTTGTATCCTTTTATCATTTCACATATAATTTACTTATAGGAGAGCTGTAGAATTTGCAATGCTTATTAGTATTGAAATGGGAAATGTGGATTTGTAGACGTGAGGCTGTTTCCTTAAAATTTATTGTTACGTGTGAAGAAGATGGGCTGAAAAGTGATAACATTATGTTTGGTCAGAATGTGTTAATAGTTGAGTGATAACTAGATCTATATCGGTTTTTGGGCCATAAAATTTTGTTTGTGTTAGTTTTAGCCTTGACAAAATCTTCAGACCAACAAGGATATAATTGCCCAAATTACATCTGCAAGTATCACTGGTGATATGGTTATGGCTGCTGCATACTCTCATGAGCTACCTCACTTTGGTCTCGAAGTTGGTCTCACTAACTATGCTGCTGGTACGATATATCTCTGCTAGTGGATTTGTTGAATTATTTACTCGTGTAGATGTGTTAAGTCTCTTTTCAATGCAGCTTACTGCACTGGACTGTTGCTGGCCCGACGTGTCCTTAAAATGCTCGAGATGGACGATGAATATGAGGGTAATGTTGAGGCTACCGGGGAGGATTACTCGGTTGAACCAGCTGAGAGCAGAAGGCCATTCCGTGCTCTTCTTGATGTTGGTCTCATCAGAACAACAACTGGAAACTGCATATTTGGTGCCCTTAAGGTATACTCAACCCCTTCACCTAACGGGTTTACCTAACTGTATGAATGTCACATTTGCCAATCTTATTCTCAAGGTTTCAATTAGTTTAACGTTCTTTCCTCGATTTCAGGGAGCATTGGATGGTGGACTTGATATTCCACACGGTGAGAAGAGGTTTGCTGGATTTGACAAGGAGGGCAAATCCCTCGATGCTGAGGTTCACCGCAAATACATATATGGTGGCCACGTCGCCGCATACATGAATGTAAATTGAAGCTTTACACTCAATTCACATATTTACTCGAATTGTTTAAATTTTAGTACATACCTTAACTTTACTTATCATCTGCAGATGTTGAGTGAAGATGAACCCGAGAAGTATCAGTCCCATTTCAGTGACTACATCAAGAAAGGAATCGAGCCTGACACTATTGAGGCAATGTACAAGAAGGTCCATGCTGCCATCAGAGCTGACCCAACTATCAAGAAGTCAGAGAAGCAGGCTCCCAAGGAGCACAAGAGGTATTAATTAATTATCATCAGTTCATTAGTTCTGATCATCTCTGCTAAATTTTTTACCCTGACTCGTGGTTCTGGTTTATGATGTTTAGGTTCAACCTGAAGAAGCTAACTTACGAGGAGAGGAAGGCTAAGTTGATAGAAAGGATGAATGCTCTCAACTCTGCTGCCGGAGAGAATGAGGATTCAGATGAAGAGTGATCTGTTATAGATTTCTAGACTCTTAATGTCTGTCTTTAAAGCTATTTCTTTTGGAATTCAATTCAGTACCAAAGTTTTGCATTTTTTTTTTTGTAATGACAATTAATTGTTATGTTATGAGACTCCTCATTTTGTTTCTGAGTGGTATTTTACATTTTACACTTCACTGTCTTTAGATTTTGCTTGATACCATGTTTTATATTTTATTCCATCTTCTATGCCATATTTTTCTAGTTGTGAAATTTGTACAAATTGATTGTCCTTGTCCATAATGTTTGTAGTGGTATAATTTTTGTTTGTGATGTACTGATGTAAACACATTTTATTGTTAAATATTTTATATAATTCCAAGATCGAGTTTTATGAGATAGTCATGTAATTTCAGGAATATACTTGAAGTAATATGGTTAGACAAGAAGATGGAGGATAATGTTCTAACAAACTGTAGATTCTAAGGATTATTGTAAAAAAAATATGAGTTAATGATTTTGTTTCAATTTGTTTGAAAATGACAATTCTACCCTCATGATAAATTACTAAACAACAGAATTCACTCCATCATATTCCTTCTTTATCTTCCTTTGTACAGAGTAAGAAATCCAAAGGGGTTATTCGATTATTATTTTCAAAACTTTTCAAGGGTAAAATCATCATTTTATCTAACAAAAAGATAAGTTAAGGATACAGTAACAAGCAGGCTGTAAATTGCAAAAAGTGAATACCTCTAGATACTTTTTGTAATTATCTCTAGATTCTATTAAGTTATGAATTTGAGAAAAGACTGCTACAGGAATGAACAAAGTAACACATCTGTCCTGAAAATCAAGTACAACTTTGAGCAGCAATTCTGATTACACTTCTAGGAGACCAAAAACTTGGCTCATATGCACACCAAAATGGAAATGTCAAATGTGAAAGAAAACACAGTAACATCTTCAACCAGTCCACTACATGACTAGGCATCATCATCTTCTTGATCAAAATCTTTAATCTTCACATCTGCATCTTCCCCGAATTGAATGCTATTGTCGATCTCAGCCAATACACGTCTTATGCTGCATAATAACATAATCCAATATCATACTCTATCATATAAGCCCTTCTAATATATAACAGATTTGCATTCTAGTCTGAGCATGTTTCATCCTTCGTGTCGTGCATTACTTACTATGATGAATTGATTTTTGGATACGATGCATGAAAGCAACCACTCATTAATAGCAACTCGAGTTAGAATTAAACAGAAGGGTAAAAAGGTCAATTTGGTCCCATACATGTTTAATAGGAACTCTTGGGACTTTGCTCAAGTCTCATGGAAACATCAAGACAACGATGTTTCTATACCATACAAGTTTATAGTTGGAACTGAAATAGAAAGGTCAACTTTTAGTTGTGAAAATTAGTCCCTTAATTACTAACAAGTCAATTTTTGCTCAAGTATCTCAAGTCTTTGTTTTGGCTTATAAATAATTGAGGGGTTAAACTGGCAAAAATGATAAATACTTCCGGGACTAAATTGACCTCTCAGTGACTAATTTGGCTAATTTTCCAAATCAAAACAAAACCCAAATAATGTTCTGTCTGTTTGTGAGGGAGAGAGAGAGAGTACCTGCTTTCTTTTCGCAAATCCAGAGGCATAAAACTCACCATGCTATATTGATCAACCTAAAACAATGATTTATAGAACCATCACAAGCAATTCAGTTGATCCTCCTGATAATATTTCAATGCACAAAACAAAATAAAACACATCCGTTCACATTGAAAGGCTTTATCAAGTTTGGATTGCTGATTTACTCACCAATTCCATCAAAGCTTTATTGAGTTTCTGAAACTGAGGAGCCATGCGTTGATTCAATTCCGCAAGCAAAAACTGAGGTTCTGGAGTCAAGTAACTATAAACAGTAGAAATACATAAATAAATAGATAAAATAGGATATCAGGATTAGTAAAACTGGTTCGCGTGAATAGGAAAGGAAGCAGAAGAGTATATCGGGGTTACTCGTCTATGTCTCTTTTGTTTGTCACAAGGTCCATTTTTGAAAGGATGTTAATATGGGGCAACTCCAGTTGTACCATAGCAGAAAGCGATGCCATGCATCCACTTATAAATTTGGTCACATCAGTCATGAACTGAAACAATAGAACTCTGGAACTTTCAGTTTCGAAACAGAAAAGGTGCATCCACACAATGGAAATGAGATCAAGAAATAGTCCAAACCTGTGAATCAAGCAAATAAACCACACAGACTTTGAAATTATTACGCTGCAGATGCTCCACAAAGTTCCGAAGCACCGGTACATGAGAGAAGAGCTCTATTTGGCCTATAAACATCATGTAATTAAAGTTTAGAAGAATACATATAAGATATATTCATGTCAGGGTACAAGCGAACCTTGACACTAACTAAAGTACTAAACACTGAGTTCTCACAAATCATAGCATTTTAATAAGTTCTAATCAACTTCACCATGAAACAATTGACATAGGGAGGCAGTATACAAAAAAACACTTAAGCTCATTCACTGCCAAACCATGCACATCAATCCTAATTTAGTACCTTTCTTAAGTTTTATGCAAATGTAATTAAGGGAAAACGTTATTTACACCCCCTTGGTGGCCTTTGATTCTCAAAAAACACAACCTAAAGGTGAGGGGTTATCAGTAAGACACTGTCACCTTCCGTTATTAATCAAAGTACCCGGATTCACACTGAATAGGAGATGGTTTTATCAGGAACACATTGTCACCTCGCTCATACATATCAATGGTTTTTTGGAACAATATGAACGGAATCAATGGTTTTTTGATGAATAACGACAGGTGACAATGTGTTACAGATAACCCCTCGCCTTTACCGTGTGTATTTGAGAATCAAAAGTCGCTGAAGGTGTGTTAATAAAGCTACCCCTATAATTAACCAGTCTCAAAAGTACAAAGTGGCACCAAAATGGTACAACCTAAAAAGAACAATTTAAGAGATAAGTTACTATTCATCACCCCATTTAACATTACTTGTTTCATGATTATAAAGCGTGGTCAACAAAGCAAATAACTACTGAATCCAGCTTCTGGCTCTAAACGACCTCTTGACATGGAGATAAAATGTGTTACCCTCTCTTTGTAGTAGTCTGTACTAACACTAATCAAGAATAACGACAAATAGACACAACCATGGTTACCTGGGCAATCAAAGACCAAGTAATCATCATCCAAGTAGTTATCCAGTTCTTCAGTCAACCACATATCCAGGTTGTCTTCAAGATGTCTTTGCGTGTGAATTAAGGGCAGCCAAATCCATTTTACGCAAAAGATAGATGATTTATTGAACAGTTACCATCGTCAGGTAAACACGATTAAAGGCATGCGGTAACAACTTCTGATTTAGCAAAGCAAAATGTTTTAGATATTGAAGTAAAAAGGATACTCCATGCAGTACATCAGACCACCATTGGGACCAAGTCCGAGCTGCTCCATAACATCATCCAAGCAAATCAGCTCCCTGATATCTGCAATGTGAATAATGGGTTACTATCCCAAAACCCGATAATTACACAAGCCATTCAACCTTACAAATGAACCAAGCAACAACTAAACTCCACTAACCCATTGCTACTGGATAGTCAAAATTCTCTGCAGCTGGATCAAGGTTCACCACATGTATCGTCCTCCTCGTAGCCTCACAGTGCCGGTACAAACTAGAGCAGTAAGTGGACTGATTGAAAAAAACAAAACAAAACAACAATTCAACAGCTACATTCATAGAACACCCAATAACCATAAATCAAACACCATTGCAATAATCAAACAGATACTGTAAATCAATCACCTTTCCACTCCCTGCGGGACCGATAACAAGCTGAGCATAACCCATGACGATTCTTCTTCTTCTTAGCAGATTTTCCCCTAAATCAGCTTCTGCAACACAATCAAAACGGACAGATGAAGCAGAAGATCCTGAAAGAAGAGACAATCGCAACCGCGACGTAAGCAGCGCACCAAACCCCAGCAGCGAAGAACATATTCAGCGCATCGCAAAGAGCCATAAACACCGATCACAGATAGGGATGGATAGATAAGACATAACAATGCACTTGGGTTTGGAATTTCTCCGAACAGAGAGTTGGTGTGCTTAGATAAAAACCACAACTTTTTGATTTGGGGTAGAAACTAGGGTTTTAGAGTCAACGAAGGAAGGAGATTGGGATTTACCTTATGAGGATTCGATGCTTAAAATGCGCCTTGGCACCTGGAGAAGACGAATCCCAGACCCAGCTCTGCTGCTAGGGTATTCAATGAAACCTGACTCGCCACGCGCTTTAGACAACAATAAAATAAAGGTTATATAATATTTACTACATGTTGCAATAAACTACCTAAAGTTTAAAATTATGGTCCAGAGAAAATGACTGTAGTATAAAAACGGGTCAAAAAGGAAAGAAACAGAATTGATTAGGGGCAATTTAACTCTTATCATCAAAACAAATTCAGTACTGTAAACAATTAATTAATCACATAGACAGATAAATTCATAATTTTTGTCATTGCAAATGAAGGAATTAACATACAAAATTATGAATTTAAAAAAAAAATACAAAATTATGTTTACTATAATTTGTTACTATACAATGGAATCCACAGCTAACTAGATGCACAAAAAAGCAACACTACACTTCACAGTCATCAACAAAGAGATGTTTTTTTTTATCAAAAATAAAATAATGCATTAATAAAATGGCATGGGTTTGGGGAAAAAACCACGAACCATCAAACCAAAAACAAGATCCAAATAATGACAAAAATCCCGAGAAAAAAAAAAGAAGCAAAGACAACTGCATCTCTCAAAAAGGACATCCCGACCTGAGAGGAGGGGAACCAACAAAGTGATGTTCTCCCTCTTTAATGTTGTTATCTCCGATTCTTATAAGTCAATAATAATTCTTCATTGCAAGTACACTTTCAACAGTTGCATTTCAAACTTTAGGTAGTTTATAGCAACATGTGGTAAATATTATATAACCACATGTTGCAATAAACTACCTTGGTCCTTCAGTGGAGACTCGTACTGGAGTGGGGTGCTCTGATAGTGCATAACGATTGTCTTGATTCATTAAGATACAAAAGCCATACAAACGATGGCACAAGAGATACAAAAGTGACATAGAAACCAAACAAACGATGGCACGGGAGACACAAAAGTGACACAAAAACCATAAAAACGATGGCACAAAAACACGCCAGTGAACTCCATAAACATTGAGCAGGGCGCGACGGAACGCCGACGCGTAAACTTTTTACTCTTAAATTGGTACGAGAGGGAAAATGAAAATTTGGATTTTTTATTTATTAATTTTAAATCTAAATTATAAAGGCAAAATTATCATTCCAGCATAGAAGTACCAAAAAGACAAGTCCACCATACTTTTTATATCTATAGAAAAATGGTTCAAGGTGTACAGAATGATTATGTGTATTGGTTTTCAAATTATCTATTGTTAAACTTGTATTCTTGGTGTATTTGAGGTTTTAAACTTATTAAATTTGTATTCTTCCTCAGTTTCATTCTCTTTGTACCCTATTCGGAGAATGGAAGTTAATAAAAAAAGGGTGAAAGTGAACAAAGAATAAGAAATTGAAAGATTCGAGAATTTAGATTTTATGTTCTTAATTTATAATTTTTTAAATCTAAAATACAAGGATAAAATCATCACTTTTTCATACAAACCGTCACGAAAAAAACAAGTTGAGAGTATTTTTTTGCAAAAAATAAATGAATGAAAACGGTACTTTTTTGCAACTATACCTTCAAGAAAGTTCAGCCATGCAATGTCACTAAGAAATGATAGTTTTATTAAGCTAAATGTTTCGATCTTTGCTCAGATCATCAGGATTCAAATCCGTTACAGTCTAAAACATGCTCTCTCCTAAACAGAACTTTTACAACAACATTTTTTTACACATTGTTATGACTATAACAATTCGCTATCGAAAGATCTCACATATCTTCCTTGCCCTCCATCTCCGAATCTGCCCATTCCACATTTTTGGGCCCTGTAGAAGAGAGGAACAGAAAATATCAGTTCAATGCATAAACATTAAACTGGTAACATTTTGTCATCGTTTTCGGGATATTTCAAAACTGTGAAGTTTCATGCCATGGCAAAGCAATACTATCAAACTAAGAACCATAGCAACTGCTTCACAACTTCTTTAGAGAGCCAGCTTCGATATTACAAGGGGTGTTCAAATTATCAATACTATAGAGGGATAATTGCAAAAAAAGTACCCGGACGTATTCACTTTTTGCAAGTTGTAGCCCTCATCTTGCAAAAAAGTGTCATGAACTTTCCTTTTCGCTGCCCTTTGTGTATCTTAGTTTTAAAATGATGATTTTACCCTTGAATTTTCTTCCTCTTTGGATGTCATTTTAAAACAAATGTACACAGTGCAACAAAAAGGTAAGTTCATGGCACTTTTTTGCAATTATCAAAGAACAAGGCTACAACTTACAAAAAGTAAATACCTCAGGGTACTTTTTTGCAATTATCAATACTACAAATTCACCTACCTATCCATATTTGTTGTAGTAGTATCAGTAACAGTGATGATGACAGATTTGATAAAAGGAACTTGCCTGATGAGACATTAGGCAGGCTCACATAACCGGGGCATGAGCCTTTTGAAGAATCTATGCCATATTGATTGCTAGATCCAATTACACAGTCCCGGGGCTGGAATAAGATGAAGCATAATACGTTTGTCAATTTTCAACATATTAAGGCAAGGTCGTAACAGATAGAAGGTTGCCTGACCTTGAAGTCCTTATAGAAGCATAAGCGGAGTTCCTCAATCGCACCTTTTGAGCAAATCAATTGTGGGGTCGCATGGAAAGCGTTCTGAATGGCAGTTACAATGCCTCCAAGAGGGTATTTTTCAGTATTAGAAGGTACATAACCAGCTTCGTTCAGTACTTTCTGCAAAAAAAAAAAAATTGTTGTATATTTTGCAAAATAAATTAACCAGTTCAGACGAGACAATGAAATTGAAAGTCAGAATATAGAACTATAATCGGGTCTTCAACTATCAGCCCGAGCTTTTAGCTGAGTTGGAACATGGTAGTTCTTCATGGTCACGAGTTCCAATCCCACTATCTCCCAAAATATGAATTCATTCTCTATTATCCTAAATGCTCTTTAGGAGCCTCTTATTATGTCCTATCTTAAAAACCCGCATCTCTCTTCTCAATAGGCTCATTTCTTCTCCTAAACAGTCCACACCCAAACCCGTGAAGCCTCTCACATGCATGTAATCATAGAAAAAATCAAAGATATCACAGTTTACCGAAATTTAAATCTACATATATTTCTAAGGCAAATAAGGCTTTGGACCGATTGCAAGATATGATTCTTGAGAACTCACCGTGACATTGTACTTAAAATACACATTCAAGGCAGTCAAAAAGTAATTGTATTCATCTTGGGCTACTGGAGATGAACAAGTCCCATGCTTCTCTGCAAGTAAAATACAAAAATGAGAGAATTGTAGTGTGTGTGAGAAAGAGAAAATCATTTTTTTGTGAACTTCTTCCAAAATATATTATGGGGACATTTGCAAAAAACAACCCACATGTATTTGTTTTTGCCAACTTGTGACCCTGGAGAAAAAACCCTCGCAACTTGTACCCCCAAACTTCTATTTTCTTGCACTGTTTAAGAAAAGTAACGGATTTCATCCAAAATAGGTCACGTGGCATGCACGTGACCTCCAAAGTTTTTTAAAATACCACGTATACCCTTATACTTTAAGGAAATGTTTGGAAAAAAATGTCCCTCAAGTATGACAATTTGTGGCCTGAACTAATGTAAAACCTAAGGAAATTTGTGAAAAAACACTCTCATGTATCTGTTTTTTTTTTTAATTCCGTTATAAAAGTTGCACAAAAATGAAATTTCAGGGGTACAAGTTGCAAAAGTTCTTTCTTCAGGGACACAAGTTGCCGAAACGCATTCATAAGGGTTGTTTTATGCAATTTTCCCTATATTTGCATGCCTTGTGAACACACCAACTGAAAATCTCATCTCCTAGGTTAAAATTCCATCAATCGGTCCAATCATACATGATTTTGACGTGAAGGCTGATTTGTTATTTATTACTTCTATATATTTAATCATGTTTAGCCATACGGATCCATACCATTCTGAATAGATCATCACATGCCAACTTTAATTATTTATGAAAATTTACAATCTTTAATCAGTTCAATGATATCTATGTCAATAGTAGCAAGTGGGGGAGCAAAAGGTGAAGAAGCTTACCCCACTGACAATGTAGATCACCAGATTCACCCATCATGGAAACGTGAGAAAATAAGAAAAGTTAGTACTTAATTATTTTAAGGAAAGTTATAGCAAAAAACTCGATCTATAATTATCGATTCATAAGCACCTCATGGCCCCAAAATGACCCTTTTCCACCATGGCAGGTTCCCGGTGAACCACAGCTTAGAGAAGGCCAATATTTGTCCATAACGTCATGTAAAGATGAAATCTACAGTTAAATGAAGAAATTAGGGTCATAAAGAACCAGTAATGGATGTAATAGTTTTTGGATTAAATCTAGAGAATACGAAAAATACCTCTTTTGGATTGAATCTAGATGTGGTACAACAAGCAGGCCAGGTTCCATCGTTATAGTCAGGCCAAAGTCCATCTATTACACAAATATAGAAACCAATTTAACACGTTTCACTCAACACTTCGATCAAAATTCATGAGCAATGACAACTAACCACCGAATTCATGAGCAATGACAACTAACCACCGAAAACAACAGTTTGAGGCAGAAACTAAGTACCCTTTTAATTTTTTCCCCGGGAGAGAATGAAAATCAGGCTCATATATACAATGATAAAACGACTATATTTACAGACTTCAACTTACGTATTGTAAACTGTGTCGGGGCATTGGAGCTGAAAAGGAGAAAACAAATTAAGATTAGTATATTATATAAATTGCAGCATCAAACACATCACTTGCGGGCTGTAAATGGTACTTAACAAGTCCAAAGTTAAGTACAAAGCAACACAACGAAGTCAAGGTCCAATGCCAAAATATCTCGTTTATAGCATATCGATGAAGAAATCAAACATGAACACTCTCAGGTAGTTCTAAGTAACTACCATATGCAAGTACTATCTGTGACGTTACAGTACAACTCACGATGGAAACAATGAGATTATTGTAACAGTAAACTAGTTATAAGAAAAGAAATCGTTCTTTCCATTTGTGATTAAAATGTAAGGTACAACAATCATTAACTGGGTCATAATCTAAATCAGCTGAAAAGGCAACAAAGCTCCAATAAGTAACTAAAATTCAACACAAACTCAAGCACTGAGCCTGCTTCGAAATGGTATTATAATACAGGAATAATTGCAAAAACTCGCGGCCAACTATGCCCATTTTGCAAATACTATATGGGAACTATTTTTTTTTTTTTGCAAAAGACGTCTCCCAACTATTCTTTGTCTGCAAACCCGATATTCTTTAACAGAAATTAGTCAAGTGACTTCAATTTTTTGGAAATGATGGATATTCCCTTTACGTTATACGTGTTTTACAATTTGTAACCCCCGTGTATACGTGTTTTGGAACTTGGAACCCTTATGCATACACTTTTAAATGATTACTTAAATAACCCCGTTAGTGGATTGGATTTGCAGACGGAAAATAGTTGGGGGATGTCATCGATAGTATTTGCAACATGCACATAGTTCACCGCAAGATTTCGCAATGATCACTATAATATATAATCTCTATACCCTCCAAAGACAAATCTACAACAATCATCAACTGGGTCATACTCTAAATCAGCTCACAAGGCAACAACACAGCTCCAGTAAGTAACTAAAACTCACAGCTCCAGTAAGTAACCAAAACTCACAGCTCCAATAAGTAACTAAGACTCAATAAGTAACTGAGCCTAGTTGGATTTATATACATCTAAACGCTAAAACTCTTCAATTAAGCCAAACACAGAATAAAGTCAACAGGGGCAAAATACACGAGAACATGACGATTTTACCCTCGGCAGCAAGCGTTGTTGGAGCAGCAATGGCGGGGGGGCGGGCAGCAAGTGGCCGGCCATTGAAGGGCGAAGTAATCGAACTCTCTCTGCCCACTCAGCTCTCTGCTTCCATGGCTATGGGCCTCGATGCTGCAGCAGAGCGAAGCCATCGCGATAAAGGTCGCGAAAACAACGATGGAGCGAGCTCTGAGAATCGGCTGCGCCAATGGAGGAGACATTGCTCTCTGCTTTTCCAGAGATCGTCCTTGGGTGAGATTTGTGGTGATGGGTTGAATCGAAGAGGAGGAGGTGTGGAGATGCTTCTATGGATTGTTGGGTATATGGAGATTCGCGAAGGATATGCCTGTCATTACGCAACTGTAGTAGCTGAGTTCCATACGCTTTGTTGATGATGACGCCTGTCTGAAGGATTGTGGTGGGCCTGTTGGGCCCATGTGCCTGGCCCTACTAACGGCCCAAATGAGAAGTATAATCGAAGAACGAATGGTAAGCAGAAATAACTACGAAAACCGACTAATGAAAAAAGTATTTGTGTGAAAAAAGTTTCAAAAAGACGAGCAATGTCTCTCCCATCTCACCTTCTCTACTTCTCCTGTAATTAATATTGACATTTATCATATCGATTGAGAGCACCGAATTTTTTTTATCAAAGAGAATGAAATGCATTAAAAATCAGATGATGTATTCTGAAATATGAACCACAAACCGTTAAATCAAAGTTCAACAATAATCCGAATAGAAAACCAGCTAATAAAAAGGTCAGCCCGGTTCACCTCAACAACCATGAACCCATCAGACCAGCAAGTAAACACCAGACCTGCGAGGAGGGACGAGTGCCAAAGAGAACCGGGGAACAAAATGTTGAGCTCTTCAAACATGGTACGACAAACCTTAGATGCTCCTAGTCAGTGAGAAATCTAAACTGTCGACTGACTGCTCTCGGGTTGGTAAAGTACTCTTGTTGAACCCTATCGAGAAGAATGTTCGGCTCAATGACAGCGGATTCAGAGAAAATACGCTGATTGCGCTCTAGCCTGATATGCTAGAAACAAAGAAGCCCAATAACGACCCACTTCAACCTCAACCTCCTATATCCCACCATGGAGATCTTAGACTCAAGGAAAATAATAGACGAAAGCGGCAGAACACGCACAACACCCCACCACCACAAGGTCAAGGACCAGACTCTCTAGGTCCACGAGCAAACAACAAACAGGTGTGCGATATCCTCACCACTTGAACCACACAAAACACACCTCCACCGAGCTAACAGGACCGACACACCCCTATCCACCAAGAAGAAAATAGTGGAAACCCCGTCATGAACAAACAATCAAGTAAACAATTGGATCTTGGGCAGAACTAGGGCATACCAAATCACATAAACCCAAGGCACGGCACCAAAATTCACCCAACCAGCTAAACCCTAGAAAAATCTAGTTGTAGAGAACCTTCTCGGATCCCAAGACTAGTCCAGCGCATCCGGCCGTTTGCGTACCAGACGAAACCTCACCAAGCGGACCCCGATCACCTCCAAAACCACCTCATCCCGAATCCGGAGACCCCTTGTAAACGAAAAGATCACTCCCCTTCCACAAAAAAACTCAACAACCGACCTATGATGACCCTCCACCAACCTGTAAAGTCATGGAAAACGAATCGCCAGCGTAATAGCAAAGAGCAAAAATGAATCGTGGTCCCAGAACCGACCACCCACCTCAAGGTATGTAACCCCAAAACTCTCCCAAACCCAAGGTCCCGAGTTCAACCTCGCTAGTCTGTTTTGGTTGGCGAACGAGTGTCAGATTTTCATGTAAACCCTAAACTATACATAAATGTCACAATTTTGAGTTTTAGTTTGTATTTTCTAGATAACCCGACAATATCAACTCGACTAATGTACTATGAAACCTAAGTTTGTATTATGACCCGTTTTCAAATCCTAAATGCGTTTGACGTTTGATGACAACTCTTAACTATAACTTTTCAGAAATTTATAGAACCTAACGCGAACGTCAACAAAATCAGCCCCACTTCACGAATGTGCTTATGTTGAATCTGCTTGTTATTTTGGGAGCTCCTAATGTAACTGCTGGTGGTAGTTACTAGTTAGTTACCTACCTCCCGAGCTCAAAACGACGGCGCGTCTCATCTTGCGGTTACTACAGCCTTCGAGCTAGCTCGTCGGGCCCCACAAATCAACCCTATCCTGAAACAAACACTTCATCACAGCACGTGACTCAAATTAATTGTAAGAAGCTCCGTATGCGTGGGATCATCTCTCTCTCTCTCAAGTCTCAAAACCGAGCCCAGACCCAAAAAAGCCTGAAACTTGGAAACCAAATAAAAGACTTTTCACCGTCTTCCTCCCAAAAAACCCAAACCCTAGACCACTCCTCTGCTCCACCAACCCCCCCATTCCCCTCTCTCCGACCCCTCGATTCCACTCCAATTCCTCCCCCACCGCTCCTTCTCGACCCGC
>JAYMTN010000219.1:0-19431 GCA_036897425.1 Erodium trifolium
CATCCTATGTTCAAATTTTGTCAATAAAATGTACTAATTAAATAATAATAAATCTAACAAATTAAAATATAATCAATATATAAAAAATTAATTAATTTTAAAAAATAATCAACAAATTAATTAGTCTAACATAATATATATAATCAATATACAAAAAATAATTAATTTAACAAAATAATCAACAAATTAATTAATCTAACAAAATAATCAACAAATATCTAACAAAACATATAATAAAAAATCTAACAAAGTATAATAAAAAAATCAAAAAATTATATCGTCTTTATCAACTAACAAAATCAATGGACATTTCAAAACTTACCATTTTTTTTTTCCAGATGTTGAGTAAAAGTTGTTAACATGAAAGAGTAAATCGAAATTTTGGGAGAGAAAATTGAGTTTTGTATGGTGAGTTTTAGGAGAAAATTTTGGTAGAAATCGAAGGTAGGAGAAGAAGGAGAGAGATGGTATTAGAGGTAGTTGTAGGGAGGAGAGAATTGATGGTGATTTAATGAATCTGACAAAACTTAATCAACCCAATTATCTATTCAGTCGGTAATGAAACTTTCATTACCGACTCAACTGAAATTCAGTTAGTAAAGAATCTTTCATTACCAACCCACCCGCTATTGAGTCGGTATTGTAGTTTCATTCTCGACTCATTTTAGTTGGGTCGGTAATGAAACTTTCATTACCGAATCACCTCTTTAATTCAGTCGGTTAAGTGACTTTTTTGTATAGTGCGTGTGAGGGGGAGCGTTAAAACGTGAACTCATATCGGTAAAATATAAGAATAAAAAAATTACTTTTAAAGATTGTGACCATATTTAATTAAGAAGATTGACCTTTTAGATGTGAAATATATAAGTGGTTAGTTTTAAACAAAATTTACACATGTCAACAAGGAGTTTGAGCTGTAGAAAACAACAATGATCATTTACTCTCACCGTTCAAATTTGACAACATGATTTAACTTACCAATGATTGGATTTTTTAATATTATATTATGCTAACTTGTCCTGATGTCTTGCCTATCTGGTAAACAAATTTGTACTTAAGTTTTGAAAAAATATATAAATTTTAATATTAAATTTCTTTTCGAAAAGGATAGAAAGGAATTGATTTTGTTTTGAAAGCTTATAAAGTAGAACTTAAAAACAAATACGAAACAATGTATCACCTCTTTTTGTGTGAGAAAAGTATCAAATTATCTTTTTATATGTCTTCTTAGTTATATGATAAAAGTTTGATCCTACATGAACCTTGAGGGAATACTCATACTTTATAATGTAGAGTTGTAAGTAAGTTGTTTGGGTTTAATTCGTTAAATATACCTTTTAAATTCGTTCTAATTAAGTACAAGCTGAATTCAAATCTAAGGTTAGCCCACGAACTGTATTTCAACAATCATACACATTCTTTTTATTCATCTGAATAATAGAGGTAGAAACTAAACGAAGCAAACCAAGTCGAGCAGAATTCGAGTCTAAACATTTTGTCCGAGTAGAATTCGAGCTTAAGCCTGGGCCCCGAAAAATTCCAACTCGATATATTTTATGTTTTTCTAAAAAAATATATATATAAAACACCGGACCTAATCAATTTTGCTAGAGCCTGAAGCAGCTGATTTTCATCCAATTAAATCAATTAAGGGATAACAAATAAGAATTGCAATGTTCATGAAGACCACTGATCAGGCACAGTAAGGAAATAAGTAGTCATAGCTTTGCGGAACCTTTTCTTGTACTGTTTGGGAGAGACTATGGTTGGAGAAGTGTTCTTCGGACCTCCTAGGATCCCAGACGCTTTGACCCATGTCTCCAAGTGCTTGTCCCATGTGTACTGTCTCATGAAGTCGATGATTCCTAGTACCAGCTCGTTACGCTCCTCGTCCACTCCAACCAGCAACGAATAGTCCATCACATCTACAGACTGCATAGAAAGAAACAAACACATGTCAACAAACAATCCTATGACTTGTGCATTGAAGCTAGGGGTGATTGCAATAAACCTACCCTTGAGGTAGTCATTTTTTGCAACTTATACAAAGTGCAACAAAATAACGAGTTCACGGCACTTTTTTATCGTTATCAAAGAAGAGAGCTACAACAAGTTGCAAAAAGTGAATGCCCTGAGGTACTCTTTTGCGATTATCCCTTGAAGCTACATATGGACACTACTTCACATGTATACTGTTTCAAGTTACTACCTCACACTAATGCTTTTGAGGTTATATACATCGATGTTGTTTTTAATCTTGGGATTTTTGAAAAGACACTAGGGATGATTGCAAAAAAATACTTTTGAGGTATTCACTTTTTGTATGTTGTACCCTTCTTTGATAATTTTTTTAAAAAAAAGCGGAATAAACTTGCCTTTTTATTGCTGTTTGTGTAAAATAAATCAAAACAATGATATTACTCTTCACAAATAATAAGTGAAAAACTAAAAGTCCAGAGTTTCCATTACACTTAATTTTCTTCCTCTTTATACGATCAAAGAGAAAGGAAATTAAGAGAGGTGAAAGTTATGAACTTTTTTTAGTTTTACTCTTGTTATTTTTGAACGGCAAAATCGTCAATTTGAATTTTTCAGGTGTAATAAAAAATCAAGTTCAAGGCTCTTTTGTACAATTATCAAAGAAAAGGGATACAACTTGCAAAAAGTGAACATCTCAAGGTATTTTTTTGCAATCATCCCAAGATACTATAAGCAGCTAAGTTCAAAATTAGAAGCTCAGTAAACAATAGACAACTGTTAACATTTGTACTAAAAGAAGCTTACCGCTAAAAAGGATGTATCATTCCAAACTGCTCTCTCCAAACTTCTCTTTGCCTTGCTCCCAAGAAATATCGGTTTTGTGCGCAGTGATTCGAGTAAATTCATATCCAGCAGTACCTTGTTTTCCCCTGTTGTATCCGCATTGTAACGAGATCTCGCAGAGCCTTTAAGATCATATACCCTCGAGATGTTTCTTTTGTAAAACAGATTCTCCATCACCATCAAGTCCATTTTCATTTCTCTGCCACCTTTAAGGTGCTTCACAGTGACCTGCATTTGATCGAACATACAAGTTAGTATTATGAATCACGAAAACTTGTCTGTGAAGGCAATCTTACGAGTCGCCCTAACCTGATAAATACCAAGAACTTTGGCAAGGCAAGTTGGGCTTCTGGAACTAAGAGAACCACTCAGATACTTGAAATATTCAGGTGCAAATTCCTCAAAGGATTCGAGTTCTGTTTTGGTTACTTGTTTTATGATGAATCTCTCATCCACTGACTTCGCAAAATAGACATTGCTCTTCCCTCCTTGTGCACTCCATTTACAGCACCGGCTCAAGGAGCGCACAAAGTCAACTTCACTCGGGCAACATTTCTTCCTCAGAGAATCAAACTCCTTTGCAAAGTAACAGGTCACAGAAAACTTCACTTTGCCTCCAGAATTCGAGGTTTCATCCCCGAAAGCTATTCTCAAGTGTGGAGATTTCTTGGAATCTGAAAACATGCTACCGATAGATGATGACGAAACATCTTCAGATCCATAGTTACCGTAGTGAATGTAATCCAAGTCCAGAGAGCCAAAAGACTGCCAAGCTGAATCTTCTTTCCCGCTCTCACTCTCATTCCACAGTCCATAGTCGATTGACTTATCACCAACACAGTCTTCGTATTCCTTCGAGCTCAAGGCATAAGATATTATGCTAGTGGGTTCGTTATCATAAACAGCAATAACAAGGTTATGCCCTGGTTGTGGGAGAAGCAGCCTAGCCCCATCAGCCATTTGAGATGCACTGGAGATGAACGAAGGTGTAGAGCTGAGTAGTAAGTTCATTTTCTGGGCCTCTAAGGGCAATACTTGAGAGTAAGTTCTTGTCACACTAGAAACAGGATCTCTCACCATACTCCGGTAATCTCCAGAAGCATGAAACGACCTAAGGGTTGACAGATGCAATGAAGAGGGCGGTAACCCTTTTCGGATTCTTTCTTGGAATCTTATTGCAGAGTCGAATGAGTGAACTCTCGCAGTTGTTGCCAGTCTCCTTCTGAAATGGGTATTCACCGTTTGATTCGTTTTGACTTTACCAGCTTGGAGTCCATCTCCATCTCCCTCTGATGTACCTGTCCACGCAGAATCTATCCTCTCTGATAGATTGGATGCTTCGATATCAGAACGTATCTCCTCCTCCTCTCTGCCACGCTGGCACGAGGTTGTGGTTGAGTCTTCGGGCACACAAACCTCAAAGGAAGGCACACTAGGTTCCTGGCTCGGCTCTGAAGATGTGGAAACAATTTTATGGTCACCACATTGACCATCCTTGGAAAACGTATCGCTTCTTAACTCTTTGGAAACAGAGTTCTTTCTAAGGAGAGAATCCAATGAATAGAGCCGGCGATCCCAAACATGTGAACCAATTAGAAGGGATCGCCTCAATCTATTGAGTTCAAGGATATCGATAGCTGCATGTAGCAATCCCTGTTTACATTGTAAGGAGAGACAGATTTGTTACTCTAGCTCAATCATAAAAATGACAAATATAGTTGAACTTATTTTAAGTTTCTACTCACACTATAATCATTTGTTTCCTTTGTAATGAGATCTTTCAGCTCCATGATGTTGTTATGTAACTCGTTGGTATCTAAAGCGCCATGCTCAAAAGATTCACTCTTCTGCTCGATGCAGTTTAATCCATCGGATATCTCCATATACAAAGTTCCCATTTTTTTCAAGAGCTGTGAAATAAATATAGACGTCATGAAAACAGCGACCCATAGACATGGAAAATCAACTTCATTGGTTCAAACTATATTGTTGGGTTAATTGCAAATAACTACCTTTATGAATTGCCCACAAACACATTACCCCTCGTAATTTTTTCAAGACACGTTACTACCCTTATGAAGTTCCACGTGTCACAATCGTACAAAATAGAAGGAAACTGTCAAAAAAGTAGATTTGTTTGGTCACATGAGTTTATACTTTTATAGTATCCCAATAATACTCATTCACATCCTTTAATCTTCCGACTTCAATATAATTCCGTGGAGGATTTCAAGAACGGAATCATATTGAAATCAGAAGAGTAAGACGTGAGAGTGAGTAGTTTGGGGATATTTTAGAATTTACACACGCGGCAAAGAAAATCATTTATTTACAGTTTCCATCTATTATGTACGATGGTGACACGTGGAAATTCATAAGGGTAGTCATGTGCGTGGAAACTTTACTATGAGTTCATGTGTTTCGGGGCAATTCATAAAGATAGCTATGCGCAATTAAACCTATATTATTTGTAAGATAATTAGCAGTCTTGGATTCTTAATAGTACCTTCGCTGCCTCCTTTCTTAACCACCCCTGTTGAACATGGCTATTGAACTCAAGCACTGATGGAGGAAGCTGCACGGAGAGAATATCAATGGGGGAATAGCGAAAGAACGCAACCATGCTTCCAAACCTGATAAATGAAACTTTTTTATCAGCAAGAAAACGGGAAATCGCACCCTAGTCTAGTCTAATTCCTGCTCCCAAGCAGATGTATCCACTGGGGTTCGAATCTCTGACCTCATGGAGGTGAGAGAGATCTCTGACCACCACGCCAACCCAAGTGAGCAATAAATGAAACTTTATTATCATAAAAAAAATACTCAAGTGTAGGGAACCAAATAGTGGATTTTGAATTGAAAGCACGTACCCATAGTAGCGCAGACAGTCCCTCTGCAACGAGTGACCACAGGTTGCAACACGATTTGCAGTTGCGTGGTTTGAAAAGCTAAGTTCCAAGAACTTGCCAAATGAAAGTCCCCAAGCAGCGTCAGACATCACTACCCTAGGAGTAGCAGGCGGGACCCCACCAACTTGAGCACACCTCATGCACCGGTGCCACATCCATATCTTCCCGTCTCTCTCCCCGGGCAGCTTCAAAGAGGGAAGGCGCTTAACATTGATGGTCAGATTGCCCTGCTGGTGGGTATAACATTGGACATGTGCTTCAGCTGGCTCTTTGCAATATTGACAGCACGATGCCTGGGAATATATTATAGTAAACATACGAATTTCTTCCAATTACAAAAGATAGGTAAAAAATGGACTTGAGATGAGTTACCTGATCAAACAGATCGTCACGAAGATATCTTCCAAGCGGCTTGTCGAAACAGCCATAAAAATTAATGCGCAGGAGCCTAGACCGTTCACATACAGCTCCTTTCTGGACACAGTGACTCGAAAAGGATACCAAAATGCTTTGGTGTGTGTCGGTAGCAGAAAAGTATTCACTTGAGACATCATTTTCATCAGTCCTCTCAGCGTTTGATGATTCATGAACCTCGTTTATAATATTCAAATCTTGGCATTGATTGAAGCATGATTCAAGACTCAAATTTGGCGTGAACTCGTCATTACATGCACCTGGAGATGAGGGGTATATGTGATCATGTTCAAGTTCTTCGGTTTGGACAGATAAGTCACCCACTAGCTGGCAAGTTGATGGAGAAGCAGAACTTGGAGAAACTGAAACACGCTTATCGGCTATTCTGCTCTCTGATGTAAGTGTGGGTTTTGAAGATGTTTTGGGAAGAGAAGCACCTTCATCAGCAAGAAAAGAAGTCTCGAGAGATAGATGATGGGCGGCAAATACTGCATACTGAACAACATGCTTAACCTTTTGCAGCTCTTCACGACTTCTACCTCTCAGTAGAACCTATAATACACCATCATGAACAATAAAATCAAGCTTCCAAATAAGAACGGTATAAGTAACTTCAAGTATAGTGAACATTACCGTGCAACCCAAACGCCTTGGACAACCTTCGAAAAACATTAAGGTTTTAGAAGGTTTCTTGTTGAACTGATTCACAGCTTCATGCTCTTCAGACACTCTCTCTAATTTGAAGAGCTCACAATGTCCCAACCGTGTTTTCGAAAGATAATCAATTGATGGGGTGATTACAGCACCAGTGCAACGGGATATACGCTCCAGCAACGGCCTTTTGACATTGAGTACCAATGAAATTTCCTTTTCCAACAGATAATCTTGAGCACAAGATGAAACGCTTTTTTCTACCAAAAGAACGTTTGGGCGAAGAGCCTCTATTTTTGCAATAATCATCTTGAGATGATCGTTTTCCTGTGCAAAAAAACTAAAACATTAAAATGGATTCTAATAAATCTTAGGGAGAATTGTAAAAACTTGCGGTGAAGGTGAACTATTTTTTTTGCAAGTGACATCCCCCAACTATTTTCTGTCAGCAAATCGTTGTCTTTAATGCAAATTAGTCATGTGACAGTCACATGACTTCAAATTTTTGGAAATGACAGTTTTACCCTTTTATATTTTACGTGTTTTGCAATTTGGAACCCTTATGTATGCACTTTTACAGGGGTACTTTCAACTTTTTGCAAAAATAACCCCGTTAGTGGATTTGCAGACATAAAATAGTTTGTGGATGTCATTTGCACAAAGAAGTTCACCGTTAATATTTGCAAAATACGCTTAGTTCACCGCACCTTTTTGTAACTATCCCTAAATTTTATTCGCGTGAATATATATGTACATATAAAGTAAGAAAAAACCTGTTGTAGTAATGTATCAAAGGATGCCAACTGGTTTGGCACTTTTTGATATTCAAGAGCTCCGCCCAAAATAAGTAACCTAGGATTTTTGTACTGTGAAGTCATACGCTTGTGCTTTATATTTTTTGTACAAACTACTCCCTTTACAATAGTGCTGCATGAGACAAAAATTCACAAGTTTGGCATAACTGAAGTATGATATCGAGTAATGACGAGACATTAAGCAACGTACCTCTCACTAGGACTCCCCGATGCTATACATTTGACCTTCACATAGTCAACAGGGTCCATACTGCCTCCTCTGCTAGTATCTGGTTTCACAAAACTCGCAGCTTGCCATGAAATTCCTGTAACCATGTCAAGCCAATCTTCGATGCTGATTCCTTCGCCCTGTAACAGCTGCGACACAAGAGCCCTGAAATGCCCTTTTATAACAATTTTCAATGGTTCTTTGTTACCTTCATTCTGTCTCTCCTTTGCTGGAAATATATTAGAAAGGCTACTGCTTGATGAAAACATTGCGCCTGAGTCGCCAACATCATCATCTTCATCGTCGTATTCAAAAAAATTACTCTCAGCCTCGTCGTCTTCATCCTCGGGCGGCGGGGGAAACCAGATAAGGCCATTGTTTTCAAAATCCAATGGTTCCTGAGGCGTAGTTCCTTCTTGCCCTTTCTGTACAGAATGAGAATGCCGAGCTATATCTGAAGTAAAACTAATCCTAGAGGGGCTGTCCAAAGGACTTGATCCCAATGACTTACAACTGTAAAACTCGTTACTAGCACTAACACTACTTGAATCTATATCGGAAATACTGTGAGAATAATCCTTTGATTGGCTGAAAAAGTGCTTTGGGTAATCCTCTGCATCCTCTTCATCGCTTCTGCATTTGTGAAAAAATATTATAAATAATTTGGATAAAGGGTAGTGATTTATAATTATATGAGCTCTGATATATGGGACATAACAAATTGGCTGGTTATATAGAACACAATCATACCCATTACCACAAGCAGCCAAGTTTGATTCAAATCAACCAGAGATCAGAGCAAACAAAGAAAGAAACTGCACCTGCTCGGGGATCGACTAGGCACAGCATGTGGAGAATCCTCATGATCCCGGGCATCAAGATAAAGATCACAACGAACAGATTCATCACTGACTGATAAACCAAGCTTCTCACCACTATGACAAGGGAAAGGTGGCTGGGGACTTTGTGGGGGAGATGTAGAAGGATGAACCTTTTCACTATACTTCTTCCCACCTTCACGCTTCATACCCACATCAGAACAAAGCTTACAAGACTTGATCGTGACCCCGGATTCATGGTAGTCCTTCACAGCAACCATGCCGAATCCATAACCCTGAACACATCGTCCACAGAACACACGACCACAGCTTTGGCAAAGATACCTATTGCGAGACTGGAGAGACTTCATATCACACTGGCAACAGAGTTTATCACCATTACCAGACATTTTGAATTGGGGGTTCTGTGAACGATTCAGATCACTACCTCCCCAGGAAATCCAAGACCTAACCTTCACTAACAGATCTAGTAACGAATTATCTGCAATTCCCATAGAATGAAGAAAACTCCAACATTCCTCTTCCAATTCTTCCTCCTCCAAAACAAAGTAGTATTCTCAAAAAGAGCAAAACATCCCCTAAACAAGACACCAATCACAGGCAAATACACAATTGATTTGATGCAGAGGTAACACAGTCCTTGGTATGATGAAACCCACAATAAAAATGGTGGGTGGAGGCTGAAGGGTATGTTTCCTATGAGCTAAAGACTAGATTTTTTTTTTTCACTTTTTTTGTTTCTGTTTTTGTTTTGTTACCTAAGATGGATGTGAGAGACACAGAGAAGCAAATAAATCCTCCCAGAATCACAAAACAGTTCTAGTGGAGGGAGACCAAATATTTACACCTACCCATATCACAACAAAAGGCCATCAAGTCAAGAACAGCAAAACCCAGATCCCAAACCATCTCATGAGCTCCAGAATCACCAACAATGCCTCCAGAGATCGATTCTACCATGAACCCACAAAGACCCACTTGCAGCTGAAGCTTCAGAACACACTACAAGGTCAAATCGAAAACAGGAACAACTTTATGCTTGCTTCTGAACTAATCAATAGCTTGAAGAAGAAGAAGAAGATCAGAGAGAGAGAGAGGGAGCTAAATGCGAGGCAATAAGAGGATCAGAAGGAGAAGTACAGAGAAGGTTCCTTTTCTACCGGAAACGGCTCGAATCTCGAACAAAACCTTCTTCTCTTCCATCTTTCCCGGCTCACCCACATCCATTTTCTTCATCATCATCGTCCCAAACCCTCTTCTCTCCATGATTATTATATTATTTCTAAATCCCTCTTTTAAAAGCTCTCACCTTTTTCTTTTTCTATTTGATTATTGCTCTCTCATCCCTTTTCTCTCTCTCTCTCCACCCACTGTAATGTATCTCATCTAGGGTTTATGATTCCTTTTGTGATTGCTCATTGGTGAGGATGAGTGTTGTTGATTAATTAATCAAAGCTTAGAGCTTTGAAATTAAGACAAGTTGAATTAATTAACGTTAGGTGTCTCTGTGTGTGCAGAAAGAGGTTTTTGTTCATGTGTCAACATCTATGTATTTATTTTTATTTTAATTAAAATGAATTGTTGCGAGTATTTATTTGGTGTAAGCATGTATTTAGCAGAGCAGTGAGTCAGAACACAATAGAGCCCTCTCTTTAATGTATGTAATTACTGTTTTGCCTAAACTTACTGGTACTTACATTAATGTGACAACCCAGATAATGGGCCGAATTGGGTCGGCCCAATAATGTTTCATTTACTTTTACCTACTTTCTTCATGCTCATTTCATCCCATAAATAGTTTCAATAAATGGCATAATAGTAAATAGTTGCTTGACATAAATGACAGGGGGGAAAACATTCGAACTCGATAGAGATCCGATGTCTAGAAATTAGACGGAACAAGAAAAGGGCAAGTCTTGAATTATCGATTTGTTATATAAACAGATGTTGCAATATATTATCGTCATGCTATGTAAATAACAATATGGTAATTATTAGTTGTTTCGCATGAGTGGTGGATCGGTAAAAAGACGGTGAACTTGACGTTTTTGCATCCGAAAAGAACAGGATTACCTCGAACTTGGCGGGGTAACGAAGAACGAGCATACTGCACAATTTTCTCTATTTTTCTACAAACAATGTTTCCAAATTACTCCTTGTCTCCAAATTCACTAACACAAATAATTCATTTTACAAAAAAAAATAAAAAAAATCATACAAATGTGAATATATAAGAGTTATAAATTATAAAATATATAAAATAGGGATAAAACTATTATTTCTACTAAAAACATGTAACTGTCACCTGACTAATACTAGTCTTAATCTACCAATTAAAGAAATGGTTTTGGTTTCATGCCCCATTTCATGTTTGGAAGGGAGACAAGAAATAATGGTGGTAATTGAATTGAATGGAATGGAAGGTTTGGTAGGCATGATATTGGTCTTCCATGGATGTCCATACCCTCCGCAGAAGATGTTTACTTTGACTTTTTGAAACTATCTACCAAATAAAATAAAATAAAATATATTAAATTAAAAATTGTATATTTTCACTAAATACATTAAAAAAAAGCCATAATATTATAATCTCTAGATTAAGGCTGAGCCGTCCATTTAAGAACATAACTTCTTCACCATCATCATCCTACTCATCCCCATGTCACAACTCACATCTGAGGATATGTTTCTTTTTTCTTATGGTTCAATAACTTGTGTAGGATTAGGGTTTGGTATCTAGATTCTATATGATCCTACTCTACTTCATTAATTAAGCAACTTTGTTTGTCAAATTAGGGCCACAGTGGACCCCACCTCATGTTTAACCTAAAAAAAACACAATTTTCTTTATTTCATAACACCTCCCCAACTAGTGGTCAATATGTCTCATGAAGGGTGTCTCATGAAGGGTGTTTATAAAAATCAATATTAACATTTAATTATTTATATTAGTGGTGACATCAAGAAGGAGGGGCAAATCTAGAGATCCTTGGATCATCATTTCACCAACTTCTAACTTGTGGTGTGGATAATTTGGAGAATAGTGATTATGGAGTCATCATCCACTTTGTAGGAACCAAAATATAGACATGTATGACCTATGCTTTTTAATATTATTCATATATTAATACATGTTATCGTGCTGATGTTTTTGTTGTTTGTTTTTTTTTTTCACTTTTTTATGAGTTTTGATTTCATTGTTGTGTATTGTTTATTTTGTTAATATATTTATTTTTTCTATACGGAGGAGGGGATCTGTTCGTAAGAGGGACCAGCGCCCCATCCATCCCATCATAAAGCTTAGTGACAAACACTGAGTCCAGTTCAACGAAATTTGAATCTGCGAGGCAAGAAGGCGACAAAACTACAGAGAAACAATCAAGTAACTCCAATGGAGCGAGAAACTCTGTTATCATAATGAGGACTCAAAGTCGTTTCAATTTTCCTGAAGCCTTCCTTGGCCAATCCTCTATAGCGGACCACCAATTGCTCAGCAAACCTCGCCACAATGCGTGTAATACTCTCCTCAGTACGGCCATCAACCAAAGATGAGGAGAACTCCACATAAATATCCGATTGAGGAACAATATCGCCAAAGTCAACCTGGAGCTATGGAACCTGGAACGGAGGAGGGGTGTTCGTAAGAGGGACCAACGCCCCATCCAACCCATCATAAAGCTTAATGACAGACACCTAGTTTGGCTCAACGTAATTTGAATCTATGGGGTCTAAAGCCAGATCCGCCCACATGTTCGACTTACTTCTAGCCGACTTGTCCAACTTGCTATACCTGACGAAACCAAAATCCCATCACCAACATCAGCAATAACAGGCTGCGGCACTATCTGCTCCATCGACGCGAGGGAACAAGCTACTGATTTGGCAGAAAGTTGTGGGGTGTTGGGGCAAGCTCTAGAAACGGGGGTTGGAGGATTACTCCTTCCAACAGAACAGGTTAAAGACGCGATCATCCCCACATAGGTAAGGTAAGGAAGGGAATCCACAAAAATCGCCTTGAGAAGCATGTCGACGTTGAAGCCCGAACCACGAGTCTCAACCAAACGTCTACCCACCAAGACATATGACACATGGACTAACGCCAAAGCCCTGGTTGCTTGAGTGGGAGTCAAGGAACAAGGATGAATGACGATGAGCAAACCGAGTTTCTCAACTACCTTAGCGATGGACCCACGATTCCAGCAGACCACAGGGAGACCTAAGACGTTGACCCAAAGAAGCCGGCCTCCAAACAAAACACGTTGAGCATAATCAGAAAAAGAGAAAAACCAAGGGCAAAGAACCTTCAAATCGTCAACCACAAGGGACGACAATACCTCTCGGTCCTCGCAAGACAACAAAAAATCCCGAGATCCCAGGTCAAGAATGTTCCCTCCCAAGATTCCAGCCACCCGAAAACTAGTGTTGATAGTACGGACCATGATCGAGGTACTAGCTATGCCAATCACACTAAAAAGGACAACACCTTAAATTTGAGATTCTACGAAAGGGAGCAAGGCTCAGAACATGATTGTAGATTTTCCGAAGTACAAACCATCTAGCTAACAGCCAAAGGGGACGAAGAGGATCACCCTACACCTGTCAAAACCACCGCAAGTGACGTGGACAAGGCAACACGCTGAACAATTCCTTTATACCTCTTACAAAATTCGATCCGAATTATGTGCTCGCCAAACTGGGTGCCATTTAGTGAAGCAACATTACAGACTAGGTCTTCGTCATGAGTGAAGTAAATGAAAGCAAACCGGATCCTTTTAGAAACGAGGTTCAACCCCGTGCCGATAGCAACTACCACACCGAACCGTTTAAACAGATTTCGAAGCTGGTCAATAATGGTGGAATTTGGAAGTTGGCAACAAAGGCCGGGTACTTGCACTGTATAACATTAGGCGGGTTGAGACCTGGCCTTTCCTACGACATCATAGTCCCTTCACCCTTAGACAGGACTCCATTCGCTGAATGACCAGAAGCTACCACCGAAGCAAAAGAAATAATAATTCCAAAATTCTCACTAATTTTAATTTTTTAACTTCTCTCACAACAAAGGTCAAAAGCTATGATGGATCAAAATAAAAGCAATGTCAAATACGAACCACAGTCCACAAGCCTTGCTTGGTTCATGCACTTGAGGTATTGCTTTCAGGGAAAATAAAGAATGTTTCAACCCAACACTCAACAACTAGTCTCGAGATAAACATGCCAATTTTCTCTTCTGTTTCTTCTTTTACAGGTCTCCCAACTCAATAATTTTCTTGAACAAAATTCAATAAACAAACCGACCCGTCATTAGCATTAAACCCGTCGTTAGGACAGCTAAACAACCCAGATTATCGAGAATAATCGCACCACGAAAGCGACACTACATCAGGAGTTTATGACAAGGAATTCCGATGGATTGAGGTGTAAGTTTCATAAACAAGTAGAGTTTGAGGAGGCTTGAAATTGCTGCTAGATTGGCCAGAAATCAGAAAAAAGCTTCTTTGATTGCCTCTCATGGTCACTGTCATCTTTAAGGATGCATCAATTCTTCAGGCTCGCTTTCCACCTTGACCCGGAACTGTAAAGAGTAAAGTTCACATTTTTATCTCCACTGATGATAAAACAAAATGAGCTGCATGATATAAAGGTTGCTTCACAATTAAGGTCATCCGTAGTGTACAAGCCGATTAGCCCTGACGAATCTGGTGAAAAATTCAGATTCGCCCAGTCTCTCCACAGTGGTATTCACCTAACACGGCGAATTGCCACATGACAAGTGGCCACAAACCAGATTCTGGGCAAATTGGATTCGTCCCGAATTGATATGGGTGATAAATCCTTCGCCCCAGAGGAGAGAGAATCTCCCCGAACTGCCAAAAACCATTTTTTGGGCCAAATCGCCCCCATTCCAGATGCTCTTAGAATCAACCGCTGCAGGCTCACTTTCCGTCTTGACCCAGAACAGTAAAAAAGTAAAGTTCACACTTTTATCTGGGAAAACGTTATTTACAAACTCACTTTGACCTTTTGTTATCAAAAACACCCCCTTAAAGGTGAGGAGTTATCACATGGTTACCTTTCATATCCATCAAAACACTCACAGATAAGGTGATGGTTTTTATCAGGAACACATTGTCACTTTTCTCATTTATCAGAAAATAACTCAAATCCGGGTGTTTCTGATGATAAACGAAAGAGTTAGTGATAACACCCCACCATTACAGTGTATATCTGAGAAACAAAGGTCAAACGGGAGTATTAATGAAGTTACCCCTTTTATCTTCACCCATGACATAGCAAAATGAACTACATGGTACAATTCTTAAGGTTGCTTCACCATTAAGGTCTTAGAATCAACCAAAGCCTGCTTCTAGACTAGACCTTTTCCAAATAGAAAACCATGCCTCAGCAAAACCATACTATGTTTAATAATATGCAGCAACTTTGTCAAACACTTAAGGCAAAAATACACACAATTGAATTACAAAAAGCAACATAGTTGTTGTATCTCTAATTTAGTGGGCTGTTTTTAAAATTGAATGTCAGCTGCTAAGGACAAACATATATTCAACTACTTCAAAAACCTATGCAGATTCTCAGCAATAGTTTAAACACATAGATTCTTTATAGATAACTTCTACAACTACCCCCAAAAAAGCTTAGTCAGAATATCGAGATATCATAGTATAAGGATTCAGGAACAACAGATATATTAATCTAAAGACTAGAACACGGGCGTGACTTCAGTTTATGTTCCCGAAAATATTTGCATTTGAAATTTTTAGGGATAATTGCAAAGAAGTACCCTGAGGTATTCATTATTTGCAACTTGGAGCCCTGAACTTGTCTCTTTGCTACACTTTGTTTCAAAATAACGGTTTCACTCGAAAATTTAAATTTATAAATAATAATTAAAAAAAATCTAAATTTTCATATCCCTTAAAATTCTTACTCTTTGTACGGGACAAGGAGGATGAAAATTTGGGTTTTTTTTGTTTTTTACTTAATATTTTTTAAAATATAACTAGTAAAGGTAAAATCGTCATTTTATACAAATTGCGAGAAAAAAACAAGTTCATGATACTTTTTCACAATTATCACAGAAGAGGACTACTAGTTGCAAAAAATGAATACCCCAGGGTTCTTTTTTGCAATTATCTCAAAATTTTACCACTAGACTCATTATTGAAGGGAAAAAATACCAGTCCTTAACTTTATACCGGCTTTTGAGGAAAAGGGTGAGAGTTGCTTAAGGGCTTTAACTTACCAAACAGTTGAATGCAAGAACAGAAATTTTGACATCCAAAATACAAGTTAGGACCCGTGAATTGACAGCATCGGTCTTTGCCACATATTTTGAATGTTGAAACACCTGCCACATGAAGAATAATGACCATTGCCCACCCCTAATATTGTGTGACATGACCCTTAGATCTCAGGTTGGGTCAGGAAAAGGATAAATGGCTTTTAAGGTCAATCCAGGGTGCTACAGTTGCCAAACCAATACTAGGAAAGATATCACAATGTTCCAATATACGACTGATTAAATTTATCAAAAATAATAGTATTTCGTCTCTTGGTTTATTGAAAAGGTATTCAGAGGTTATTTATTAGAATATAAAGAGGCAAATAGAACATTAGCAAGTGAAAAATTTAGCTTGCATATTATCCATAAATGTCACGTACAAGCTAATCATGCTCGCTTTGTACGCCTCCCAACTTTAAGAGCCAACTCCGTATCAATTTTGAGGGAGATATCGAGTGCTTTTACCGAATGAGTCAGTGCACCACTGAAACACACAAAAACACAAAACTATTGTAAATTTTGTACCCACAATTTCAGTTTGTAATTGTCAATAAATGTCGGTGAAGCTATAGCATCTTCCAACTCTAAACCTTACTCTGTTGTTACTCTATGACGGAAATATCTATTATTTTCCAATTGGTACGACTTAAAACTAAGAGGTTAGCATCCTTACCTAGAAATGTAGGTCACACCGGTTTGGCCAATTTTGTGGACAGTTTCAAGAGTAACATTGCCTGATGCCTGAAACCATGTACAGCAAAATAAATAATGAAAATAGTAATTATCCTAAAAAATAGAAAAGGCTTTAAATTTACTAAAACTGAACTTCACAGGAGAGTTAAACTTAAAAGGGAAGCAATGAGACCCACCTCTGTTTCGAATCTCCCATCAATCATTCCAACGGCTTCTTTAAGCATTGACACATCGATATCCCCATTTGCCAAAGGTACAACCATGTTATCCAACATTATCCGAGTCAAGGATGTTTTTGTTTGTGAGGCAAAACCCAGTACCTCTTTTACTTCCTCAAGAGTCCTAGTCTCAACCTTCATGACGAAAGAAACAGAACCATGTGAAATTTTGAATTTATAGTAATTTTAGAAATTCGCAAAAACCCATTTGAAGACTACCTCAACATCCATCTGAAGATTCTTTTCTTGTAAGTATGTATCAACGGCTCTGATGGCATGTGTGATGCCTCCAGCTGTTGATATATGATTATCTTTTATCATCACCATATCGAATAAACCCATCCTGTGATTCTGTCCTCCGCCAATTAGTACCTGACAAAGCGAGTCTTAGAAAGTCAGCCAAATATATTTAGGAAGAAAAGACTTTAAATCATAGAGTTATGATCTACACCGCCCATTTGTCCACCAAGCGTAAACCCGGAGCAGTTTTTCTTGTCTCTAAAATGCATGCAGGGTGTGCAGCATCCGCCATTGCCTGCAAGAAACATGAATATTATTAAGTCCTTCACACAACTGGCAAAAAAAGAAATACTAAAATTTAGCGCCCTCTTCTACATAAGGGCACTCACTTCTTGCTTGATACATGAAGGAATAATTGCAAAAAAGTACCCTGAGGTATTCACATTTTGCAACTTGTAGCCTTCTTTGATAATTACAAAAAAGCGCCCTGAATTTGTCATTTTGTTACATTTTGTGTAAATTTGTTTCAACATGACGATTTTATCCTTGAAAATTAAAAATAATAATAATAAAAGAACAAAAAATCCAGATTTTCATATCCCTTAAATCTCTTACTCTTTATACGGTACAAAGAGAATGAAATTAAGGGATATGAAAATATGAATGTTTTGTTTTTTAGTCATTATATTTTGAAACCTAAATTGTAAGGGTAAAATCATCATTTTTATACAAATTGCAACAACAAGACAAGTTCAGAATACTTTTTTGCAATTATCAAAGAAGAGGGCTACAAGTTGCAAAAAATCAATACCTTAGGGTGCTTATTTGCAATTATCCCATACATCAATATCAAAAATTTCTTTAAGAAACAAAAATTGTTTGGTACTCTCTTGCTTCTACATAAGCAAGGTCTTGAGCCCAAAATGCTTTGATACACCTTCAAACTATTGCTTGAACTCATTTCACATGCTTAATGAAATAAAAATAAATAGAAACACCTTAGTTAGAGTTGCTATTCCACTCATCCTCTGCATAAAATTTAGCACAACCCTTTCAGCTACAACAATGTTGTAAGCCAGTCCTGCATATACAAATGGCAAACAAAGAAACGAAAGAAGAGTTTAGTCGATTTACTTTTTACCATATGCAACTTAGGATTCCCGGTTATTTGATTACCATGAACTTTCCCAAACTGCAGTCCTCTATGAACACTATCTCCATCCTTTTTAGACCACTCTACCTGATTATCAAATCTATATCACTAATTATGAAGCGTGTAAACAAGACAAGTAATCAAAACATAGTATCTGCAATAAATAATACCTTCAGTGAAGGATCAACCTCATGGAATACCAATTCTGCAAGTCCGATTCCAGCAACGATGCCATCCTCCTTTGCCAGGAAATGGGCTTCCGCTTCCATGTCAGATGGAATAGTTGCCATACACGTGACATCTCCTGAATTCAACCACAAATGATACTAAATTTCTGACTGAAATATTGAACAAGTTCCAAGCATATTTGAACATCAAGTCATATTTATAGGAGCATTAGATTTTACTGTATTTAATAGTTTTAATACAACAAAGATTGTCACAATGGAAAAAAAACAGGCAGAGCACTAATTATTTATATGGGTGCAGGAAGCTACTCAAGAAAAAAAAAAACAATGCAGAAAATAAAAGAGACCAATGAGAAATAAACAAGGAGCTGAACCTCTATTTCCAGCATCCTCAGAAAGAGCTAGCTTAATGATTCCCTTCAAATCGTACGTAGGGTGTGAAGGAGGCTTTATGGCCATGGATTCAAATGATATCTCGGGACTTCTGATATCGGTAACAGACATTCTTACAATCCGCCTGAAAATTTTCAAACAATTCATGTCTAAGAAACCGAGACACCGGAAAAAACATATATTATCGATACAAGCATCAACCAACCTTGAACTTGAAGCTGCAGAAAAACGCGGCAAAATTGCTGGAGAAAAGGAATTGACTCGAGACATTGCCCTTTGTGTCTCAGCTAAAGTTGTATACTATTAAGCCTTTCCATTTATCACCATCAACCTTCTTAACAGCAAATATGCATAAAACCCAGATCAATGAGTGTTTTTTTTTTCATGTATGTAAAAATCAATAGAATTCAAACAGAAATTAGACCATACTGTATCCTCAATACCCAGAAATAGTTCATCAAACAATGTAAACACCTGCAAATTGACATGGCAACAATACCCAGAAATCAAAAATGCTAAAGCTACTCTCATGTTTAATTTTCAAAAGGGCATTCAAATTTCAGCTCCAATTAGTCAAATTAATG
>JAYMTN010000220.1:0-19397 GCA_036897425.1 Erodium trifolium
CACTGTTCGCTCTTATTGTCTTTTGGTTCACCTGCTCACCCTCTCCGATCTCTTGTCGCCTGCTCGGTTGCTTTTGATCCGTTTGATCGATTCCAAGCTCCCCGTTTTGCGTGCCAACCCGAAGAATCCACATCTCGAGTTAGCCAATGCCATGGCTAATTTGTACAAGCTGTTTCAGCCTCTGGTTCGGGTGGAGTCACTTGATATGTTATTGCATGTTTATTGTACCCAGTTCAAGAATCCAGGTCTTGGTATAGCAGTAGATGTTTTTTGCTCATTTGCCGATAAGGGGATGTTTCCTTCCTTGAAGATGTGTTCTATTTTGTTGAGTTCTTTAGTCAAGGATAAAGAGTTCGAGAGGAGTTGTCAAGTATTTGAGATTATGTGTCGTGGGCTTACTCCAGATGTGTATTTGTTCAGTACTGTCATCAGTGCATTGTGCAAGATGGGGAAAGTAGATGATGCAATCCGGTTGTTTTCGAAAATGGAGCAGATGGGCGTTGCCCCTAACATTGTGACCTACAATAGTGTTATACATGGGCTATGCATCAACACTGGGGATATAGAAGAAGCTTTCTGCTTCAAAGCAAAGATGTTAGAGAATGGTGTGATCCCAAACCTTATAACCTACAATATTCTTATTGATGGTTCAATTAAGCTAGGGAAATTTGATAAAGTTGACCGCATTTTGGAGGAAATGTCACATATGGGGTTATCCCCGAGTGAGCCCATATACAACACATTGATTCATGGGTTTTGCAATAGCGATCAAGTGGAGCAGGCAGTACGTGTTTTTGATGAGATGCTGTTAAGAGGGTTGCCTATAAACCAGGTGAAGTTTACTAATTTCATCCATTACTTATGCAATGTCTCTAGGTTTGGTACGGCACTGTGCTTTATGAAGGAGATGCTACTGAGAAACCTTAGGCCGACTGATGTGTTGCTGACTAGATTGGTTGTGGGGCTTTGTAAGAATAGAATGGATTCGGAGGCTGTTGAACTTTGTTTGTGGTTGTTGGAGATAGGGTTTCCACCCAATACAGTGACATCAAATGCTGTAATTCATGGACTCTGTGAAGTAGGTAACATAGATGGTGCGTTTGCACTTCTGAAGAAGATGTTAGATGGTGGTTTGGTTCTGGATAAGGTCTCATATAATACACTCATTACAGCGTGTTGCAAAGTGGGAAAAGTAGAGGAAGGCTATAGGCTTAGGCAAGAGATGGTTCAAGCTGGAGTTCAACCAGACATTATCACTTATACTTTACTAATGCTTGGGCTGTCTCGTAAGGGTAAAATGGATGAAGCCATAAAGATCTGGGATGAGTGCGATAAAAATGGTCTAGTTCCAGACATTTATACATACGGAGTCATGATAGATGGATATTGCAAAGCAAATAACATTAAAGAGGGAAAAAAGTTATTCAATGATTTGTTGATTAAAAAAGTTAAGCTGAACTCTGCTGTTTATAATGTACTGATTAAAGCTTATTGTAGAAGTGGGGATATGGTAGCAGCCTTAAGGTTTCGTGATGACATGAGAAGGAGAAACATCCCACCTACTCCTGCTACATATGCATCTCTGATCTATGGAATGTGCAATAATGGTAATGTAGAGGATGCAAAAAACCTTCTTGATGAAATGAGAAAAGATGGCTTGTTGCCAAATGTTTTTTGCTTTACTGCACTCATCGGTGGCTATTGTAAGCTCGGTGAAATGGATGAAGTCAAGCGTATTTTGCTGGAGATGTCTTCTTTGAATGTTGAACCTAATAAAGTTACATATAGCATCATGATTAATGCGTATTGTAAATTGGGAAATCTAGAGGAAGTGGCTAAGCTGCTGGGTAAAATGCTAAAAACTGGTGTTGTCCCAGATGCTTTCATCTATAATACCTTGGCATATGGATTTTGCAAGGAGGGTATGTTAGAAGAAGCTTTTAATGTATATGAAGCTATGATCAGAAAGGACATCACTTTGGATGAAGTGTCATATACTACACTGCTTCATGGAATCAGCCAACCAACTAGAGTTACAAGTCAGTAATGGTCAGAGAATGTGTGAAAGGTACCAAATGTCTTTACTCTTTAGTCTCCTTAGATGCCATGTGTTAGTTTTTCTTCGTAGGTGATAAGAAGAGTTGAATCACTGTCTGGAATTTTCATATGGTTTGTGACATCTCATTCTGTTATTGAAATTACACATTTGGTACACGTTCGGGATTCCAGAGTTATAGCCTTCCTTTCTATTATTGAGTATATTGGTTTGGGTTGTGAGTTGAAAGTGTTTGTCCATGTATAAGGTTTTTTCATCTTGTTGTTCATTTGTTCTATTTTTTATCAACAATTGGGTGTGTCGAGGTTTGAACTGAGGACCTTGGTTACATAGAAGCAAGGTCTCTGTCGCTTGATTTTTAACCACAAGTTTGCAGTACCAAGGTTTGAACTCGAGACCTTCATGTAGAAGATAGCTTTTACCACTTGACCAACTTAAGTTGGTCTTGTGGTTCAATTGTGAACATCGTCTATCCTTGCTCAGGATGTTTTCTAGTACATGTTTCATGTCCACTTAGGTCAACCTATCAACTAAAAGCAGTAATCACTGATCAGTGTGAGATGGATATATGACAGCCTCTGATCTTGATTGATATAACATATTATGAGATTATTATACACGACCAATATGCAAACATTTCTTCTTGCATTGACTATTTGGGCCTGCAGTTCTGAGGTCAAATATGTAGAATCATTGTGTTTCATGTATTCTATTACAACAAAATCTTACTGGTTCACTATTTGGTTTGTCAGGCATGGAGACGGTGTGATTCCAGTGGTTATTAATGGAGAGTTTCTGCTACTAAGCACTTCATATAAAACTTACCTCTTATCCTCGTTACCTCGGTATCCCACAGATATCTCTGAGTGGTAATCTGTAAATACTAAATACCTGGAAGCAGTTTGAAAACGTCATTCAGAGCTTTGTGGTATTTTTGTGCTGGTACCAAGGAAGAACTTTCTGGTTTTAGCTAATCCTTTTTCACTCCGACAATTACCATGTGCCGTCATCATATGATTAGAGACTTATGATGGAAGTGTACTAACTGTTGACAGGCATAATCTGCGATTGAGTTCGTTCAAGGTAAAGTTCCAACATTAGTTTATGACCTCATGCCTATTTGTTTTCAAACTCAATGAATCGGGTTTAATTTGTGCTTGATTTACTTCCTTTACCCCAAGAATAATTCCTTTTCCTCTGTTTCAGGTTGCCAACATAGTATAACTGCAAAAGAGTACATCATCTCTGGTGTCCGCATGGTGTAACTGCTAAGAATTGTTTCGGTAGCCACATTACATATTCTTTCATTATAAGTTAGGTAGAGGATTATTTTTTGTTAGATGCAACAAAAGTTGAATTGGTTTGGCACCATAACCATGAAAATATACAAGCTGGTTTACTTTTTTCTTGGTTAATTTGCTTTCCGTTTCATTGTAGTTGAGAAATGTATTCGATTTATTTCTTTAGTGGTATATAGAGGTGGATCGAATCCAGAACACTTCATGTTAACTTTTGAAGTTCTTGTCTTTCAATCAAATCATTGAGCCCTTAGCATTAGATGCATACCTTCACCAAGAGAGTTGTAGTTTTGATCCATTATGAATATACAGGACCAAAAGTTCTGAAGTGAAATATGTTCTACTGGTTATGCAACAACTGCAGGTACGAGGATGGGGACAATGTTGACTGTCCCTTAACCGAAAAAGCTAAGCTAACAGTAGAGATGAAGGTGATGTGTTGCAGACATGGGTTGAAATATAGAATCCGACTCAAGTGCAGCAACAAATTCAGGCCATAAAATTGCAGACACAACCCATGAGCCATCATGCAGAGCACTTTCCCTCTGGTTCATGTAACCCACTCCAATTCTCTCAATGGTGGAACAAACTGTGCCCAGCACTGGGCTCCCAAACCCATAGTCCAGTTCAGCAATGGGAAACCTCCGGCCGGACGATAAAATCAGGGCCGGTCCTCCTCCCTGACCAAGCACAACCTTTGACATCATCAACCCTGGCCTGTGGCACTCTATCCAGTCTATCAGGTCCTGGAAATGAGCCCCGTTCGCTACCTTTGAGATGGCCTCGTGCACGTTATTGGCAATGCTTGGTATGGAACCTTGCTTCAGCTCTGCGATGCTTGCCTCTCCGACTGCCAGTGACAGCACATTGCCTATATAATTCGACATGGAGATGGAGTTCGAGTTCAAGTTCCCGTCTCTGCACATCCTGGGGCGGCCGTCAACCAACCAGCCCATCTTGCACTTCTCATGGCCACTCCCTCTGACGGCGGTAACCATGATCTTCCATGTATAAGCTGAGAAAGCTTCGATTTTCGTCCTCTTAGCGCCGTTAGCACAAGCAAGATTGTGCAGCATGTTGATGCTTGACGCGTCCACATGATACAAGCGCTTAACCAAGGTGTTGATGGTCGGCATGTTGATGATCTCCTTGATGGTGCACTTGATGAATGTTTGGTCCAAGGAAGGATGGTACGTAGGAGGAGACCGAGGTTTTATAAGTCTCCTCCGGTGATAGGGCAGGCAGGAGATCGGCTTGTTCCTGGCTGTTTCCGACCACGAGAGGAGGAACTTTCCGAATGCACTCGCGTCCCCGAGCGCATGGTCGAAGGTGAATGTGATGGAAATGGCTCCACAAGTGTAACCGGTCACTTGAATTTGTAATGGGAAGTCGAGGTTGTTGATAGAGACTAGCTTCCCTTGCAGAGAGCGATCGAGATCGTAGAAGTCCAAGCTCTTTAGAGGGATATTGGCCTGTGCCTCTACAAGTAAAGCACCAGTGTTGTCACAGATGATTTCAGGCTCACTAGTTCTTGGGTTTTCGACAACTCTACCCGCGAACGGGTAGTAATAACTGAGAGTCCGAGCAAGAGAGCTCTTGAGGGACTTGACTAGGGAGGTAAAATGACAACCTGGTACCTCTGGTTTGAGGTAGAAGTAGAAGTATGTCACGGGGAAACGACCGGAGAGTAGGTCGAGGTTGGATAAGGTTAGGACATGAGGCTCCGGTAAGGGACTTGTTGCTTTCACCACACTTTTGCGTGTGAAGATTACTTCAAAATCTCCATGCTCCGGAACCTCAATTGCCATTGAGACAAGTTGGAACAATAGGAGGAGATATCATGACCGATGAACTTTATGTCTAAATTTATAGGCAACGACTCGGATGTTTGACACAGTTTAAGCTTAGCAAGTAAAACAAGAGTCATACCGTGTTCAATCAATAAATTAGATGATGCTTTCAGACCTGATTCATATTATGTACACATGATCTATGCTCGACAATGATTTTATTTAATGATGGTATTGTTTGCATCGTCCAATGTGGTTGTCTGTTCCATTCCATCACTTTTGGATGGTCAAGTTCTTCGGGCATCATGATTGTTGCTAACGGGAATGAAATTATACACGTCAAACAACTTCCCTCTCTGATTGAAGAGGGAGTTGGATGACAACATGAGTTTTTTTTTTATATAAGTAATAGAACAATAAATCTTAACTTAACCTCGAATCTCTTTTCACCCACCTATCCCGATTCTTAACCTTTTAAGATTTGAATATCAAATATTTGAACCATGAAATGGGCGTTTGAATCAACCAAAATTACATTGAATTTTATACCCATCATATTAGATTATTCTGTTATCTAGAATTAATACCCGGATCCTTACTGTAAATCCTTGTTTATTTTGTTTTGCTACTTCACTTTATCCCGTATCGATCCGAATCTTAATGGGTTCACTGATTCGAGGTAAAATTATAAGGGTTATACGGTTCAAAAATGAAAAACTCTCAAACCCGTTTTTATAAAACTATTTGGGAGAAAATCGATTAAGCAGAAATCATAGAGTTGTAACTCAATGATCACTGCCTGGTGATAAAAAAAAAAAAACACCTCCCAGTATATACATTATGCTCATTATCAAAACGCATGTTACAACCTGAATCCAATAAACTACTAGTAATGATGGAGGAGTTGAGTGGAGGCTTTAAGGGTCAAAAGTGGGCATAATGGCATTTCAGCTCCATGAGCTTGAGGGATTGCTTGCCAAACCCACTATCTATGTATATGAGAATCATTTGTTGATATTTTGATCACATATTAACTCTTGGCTCTTGACAATGGTGGTAATGCTTGTCACTTCTAAAACTTTAATCTGACTTGTGATGGAGTTTTTGATGACTAAAAGCATTGCATTACCACCAAACCAGTAATAATATTATGTATGGTACTTTACCTATAGTAGTGCAACTTGAAGTGCTCATATTGTTCAGAATGTCATCATAGACATCATCACATCACTTGCATAGTGGAGAAGTTTGTTTCCAAAGTAAGGAAAAGGAAAGAGACAGTATGTGCACACTCTGTTTCTATTCTGGGATAGAATTGTCCTAAAATCACTTGTCATTGTTGTTGTCTGTTAGTTACCATTCCATTGAAATGAACCATGTCATGTCAACTGTACATCACAAGTTTTGTAGAATTAGGAGACCATAACCATCCTCCATTTCACATTCAACACCAAAAGACTCATTTACAGCACAAATCACAAGCAAAAACATGCAGCTACACTGAAATCGTTTTAATTGATTCATACACAAAAATATCCCTTGGTTACAATTTTGACATGCCTTGTCTCCTATCTCTCGGTGTATCTTCTTTAAGCTACATCTTAATCGTTTCACAACAAGGATCCTTGTGTGAGAAACAAGGCATCACAAAGCCATCCATATTTTATACCTTAAACTGAGCATTATGCTGCATAGCATGCCCCAGCAGTAGTTTTAACTTAAGCCAACTACAAATTTGTGTGTGCTTTAGACTAGAGTTATCATTTACTTCAACTTTGTATGTTCTATCGGTAAAATAATTTCATTATGTAAGAGAGATTTTATTTAGCATGATAAGTCTATTAGAACTTCTAAGCATAGCATCTGAAAGAAGAGCCAACGGATGTCTTAAACATAGCAAATTCAAGATCAGATCATGACAAAGAACACACTCATAATTACAGCTGAATCCTTAATCTGCAAGGGTATATAATTCCATAATGTTTGTGCAAGTATATCCAAGAAAGCAATGAAATATTTGCTGTATCACACAGATGAACCAGCTAAACATATCATTTGTTTTTTGAAATATCTGTTCAAATGCAATGAAAGGGAAGAGTAAACAACCTCAACTTAATGTTAGCAGTAACTTACTGTATATCGATCTTTATGTGTCAACCAGTTCGAATTCAACGCCTATGGGTAGATGGTCACTTGGGTAGTAGTAGTTTGGTAATCCACCAATTATATCAGATGATTCAGGTTCAGGGAGCTCAAGCAAACTGACTGGTTTGATATTGCAAGAAGGGGAAAAGAATATGTAATCAAGAGTATCTGTGAAGTCAGGAGTGCAGTTTGTAAATGGTGGTTCTCCTCTTGTAAGAGCATAAACACTGCTTAGGGGGATGGGAAGTTCTTCAGTACATTCTGGAGGTACTGGCGAAGAGTTGCCCGATACAAGGTATTGGTAAACCTGAAAAATAATTAAACACTTGAAACTAGTTGAAAAAATGAACCTGTGACATATATAAAAGGGATGATTGCAAAAAAGTACCCCGAACTTGTCTTTTTATTGCAATTTGTATAAAATGACAATTTTACCCTTACAAATTAGATTTCAAAAACAGTAAGTAAAAAAACAAAAAATCCATATTTTCATCTCCCTTAACTTTCTTCCTCTTTGTACCTTACAAAGAGTAAGAAATTTAAGGGATATGAAAATTATGTTTTTTAATTAAAATTTTCAAGGATAAAATCGTCATTTTGAAATAAAATGTATACTGAGTGCAAAGACAAGTTCAGGAAACTTTTTTTGCAATTATCAAAGAAGAGTGCTACAATTTGCAAAAAGTGAATATCTCAGGTTATTTTTTTGCAATTACCCCCAGATAAAATTTAACATATATCATCCAGGACTTATCAACGAATGGAGAAGTAAGGGTGTCTCTTGGTGCCTAACAGGACATCCAGATTTTGATATGCATTCTTTTTTTTTTTTTTTTTGAAAGAAAGCACAGCTTCATTGATAAGGTAGTTTGGATTTCAACATTCTCTTGAAGTTAAAGGTACAAGCAATCTATCAATATAATATTGTTTGGCCTAAATTGAACCTTTATACAGAGCAAATAAACTTTGAGAACGACAAGTATTGAAGTTACAAACCTTATCACCCGGCGTTGAATTGAAGTCACCAGCCACAATAACAGAAGGTGTACAATCAAAATTTTCAGATACTATAGTTTTGAATCGAGCTAGACGTGCCAGAAGATATTTAGCTTGTGCAAGCTTCACATCAGCCCATTCTGGATCCCTGGAGGATAAACAATAAGAACATCCTTTACAAGTTCAACTCAGACCAGATCCTGAATGAAGCTGAGATTATGAACACACAACTAGCAAGCATAGGAAAGCTGAATGTATCAATTTACCAGTAAAGGTGTGTGTTTGCAACAATAACAAGTTTACGTGAAGGATCTTTGAGTCTAAATGCAGCCATTATTCCAACACAGTCACGTTTCAATCTAACACGAGGATCATTAGGATCACCACGACCCTCAGGAGCAGTTTCTGGGGCTGAGCCTGAAAAGCCAATCTTCAATTCAGTCCGTCACATTCTATGCAACTATAGAAGGAAGTTAAAAAAAAGACTAGTAAGATCACCGCTTTTCAGTTCAGCTTCTTGATCTGCAGTAGCTACAATATTATTGTCATTTGACAAGGTTTCATCCAAAATTGAGTTTACAAGGTCGTTGTATTCTATTTTCTCTTCTAAAACCAACTCTGCACTGAAGTATATAGCACAGTAATTTGTCAAATATATACATGTAGAAAGCTCTTAATTTCTATGAAATAACACATGCTTACAGTGTACCTATCGGGCTTATAAAATATGCCACACCCATCACGCTTTTTTCCATTTCTCTTAATGTATATACTCGAATACCCATGGCTCTCCATGTTTGCTTTATAAAAGGTATCGTACTCATCTACCTCCTGGTGAAGCTCGGTATGTCAATCAACAGCAATAACAAAAGGAATACAGAACAATAGACCAATTTTTCAATGGTAGAAACCTGTAGGCAGAGAAAGTCCGTCTCAAGGCTTTTGAGAACAGTCAAAATTGCCTGTGAACGAGTTTTCCACCTACAACGACCACAATAAACAGCCATTAGATGATAATATTTCCTTAACTTGAAACCATAGAGATTTATGGCTTACTTAGACCATCCTCAATCCTCATTCTGGACATTAAAAGACAATGGTAACCAGATATCCCCATAAACACGATACCCATACCAACAAGTGGGTTCTATAAATTGAAGCAGTATGCATCACACATTGAAGTAAGACTACATGGAAACGGAAAAAAAATGTTCTTTTTCGTTGTCACTAAAGATAACCAGCTAATTCATGAACAGTATAAGTGAAATTGAGGTTAAGAGCTTTATCCATACCAACAACAAGTGGGTTCTAGAGATTGAAGCAGTATGCATCACACATTGAAGTAAGACTACATGGGGACGGAAAAAAATGTTTTTTTTGTTGTTGTTGTCACTAAAGATAACCAGCTAATTCATGAACAGTATAAGTGTAATTGAGGTTAAGAGCTTTACCTAAGACAAGCGGACGGGGAGTGAGGGAACAAAGAACTCTTCACATAAGCCTGCACAGTATAATGATAGTAATATGAGCTATGGATATTCTACTATCATTCTCATTACAATGATAATTAGATGGAACAGAGTTCTGAACCTGAGCCAGGATGTTGTAGGAGGCGAGGCTGAATCGAAAACCTATAATATACCATTACATTTGTGATGTCAAGCATAACCTGAAGGGTTAATTGCTAAAAACTACATTATGTGGTGTCAGACGCTTTTAAAATACATAATGTAGTTTTCCGCACGTGTACCATATATAATGTAGTTTTTAGCAATTAACCCTAACCTGAAAATCATGAAAACCAAGAATTCATGTGTATAAACATACCATCTGGTTTACTTCTGGAATAGAAATCACTTCCTTCCACGGAGACGAATTTGGGACAGACAGGTGATGCCGGAGGAGAAGAAGGCGGCGGCGCTGAGCTCATCTTGCAGAAACAAGCTCTCCTGCTCGATTGCAGAATGGGCGAGAGAGAGAGAGTAGAAACAGTCAAAATTGAGATATTGAATGGGGACGTATGCATATAAAACCATTACCTTGAAACAGAGATTGAGACTGAAACTATAATATTACCTTGCAACCGCGAACAAGGGACGGCTGGGAAGCGCTTGAAGAGGCTTAAGCATCGTACTTTACTCAGACTTTAGGGCTTATAGCACTTCTTTGCACTGCACCTCTACATTTTAACCCTATTGCTATTTCATCTTCCTTCTGTTTTATTAGTTACTCTTTCACCTTAGAACTGAGTTGGCATTATTTATTCTCCAATACTGCAACAGCAGCTTAGTAGCTTGTCTATGTACTCCATCTTCCCCCACATCTGACTTAATTTTGATGACCAGGCATTTGTTTATTTGAACTCACCATTGCTGGTTGCTAATATCTCAAGATTATTTTTGTTTGATGCTTCAAATTGATTATGCCCAACCAGTCAATCCGTTCACCATCAAGCTCTGGAGACACTGACTAAAATTACAGCTTTTCAACTTGCTGCAGCAAGCATATATACTATTTCCATAAAAACAGTTGGTTTTGGATATTCTAGTAATGGGATGGTGCAAATGCAATGTGTTCTACTCTTGAACTAGACACCCAACTCAATTCAGTGGCAAAGGAACAATTTTTATGTAATCACCCCGGTTCAATGTTCAAATCAACCCAAACTCAAACTTAGTTATGCATGTCAAGTACTAAGAATGATGTCAAGTCATAACAAGCATCCTTAAAGAACATGACTTACCCATCATGCTGTCAACATTACACAAGCCATTCTCTAAAAGATCAATGAAAATAAAGGAGTGAAAAACGTTGTATACATAAACAGCACAAGCAAAACAGTTGTCAACTATCCTAAACATGGATGACCCAGGCTTCAAAATCGAAACTTTCGTGCAGAAGCAACTCTTCACCACTGGTTGGTGCCGATCAGAAACAACAGGAGCAATCAAAGGGACAAAGTGGGGTGCCTCCAGCATCTCCCTTACCAATGCCCAGCTCCTCTTCTGTGTAAACTGTGAGTCCGTCCTCAGTTCTCTTCCTGGGCCGAGAAGGTGTCCCCACAAACCCAACCTCTTGCAAAGTTCTGCTCCTTTTCTTCTTTAACTTGCTCTTTGGCTTGAGCTCCTTGTTTGGCCTCTCATTGGCTTCTTCAGCAGTCCCTTCAGACTCAACCTTCTTCCTCTTCTTCCCAGCAAAGATTTCATCAATCTCATTACCAGTTTTTTTCAGTACCGAAGATGGCTTCTTCTTCTTCTCCTCTTCCGTCGTCACTGCCGCCACCAAATTACTCTCTTTCATTTCCCTAGCTTGCTTTGACAAAGAACTCTCTTTGGTCATTTTGTGTTGTAAAGACCTCAAATCTGTTGCAGTAAATACACAAACTTCAAGCAATCACCAAACCCAAACATAGTACACGAATCCGATGCCGTACGTACAGTGGCGGAACCAAGAATTTATTTCAGGGGCAATCATCGTTAGTTAATAAATATATAGAAGTAAAATCAACAATACCAAAATAGACGACTATTAGATAATCAGATACACTAAAGTTTAATTTATAAATAAAATTTAATTATAAACCTAACAATGAATCTATAAATCATTCATAAAAAATAATGTCATATTTAATGCAAATTACCCATGTTTAATCCTTGATACTGTTTAATTATCCCAAATGCAACAAACTAGGATCTTTTGGCCCACTTATAATCCATAGATATCCTCATTCTCTGCTAAATCTATGAACTTAAATTAAAGCCCTAGCTATTACACGATCAAATTTAATAGTTTAAGCTAAACATCAATCAAAAGCACCATTTTCCTTAAAATGAATCATACACATCAATTAAAATCACTCATTCCCCCAATTTCTTCACCAAAATCACCATTTTTGAACCAATGCAAAGTTACAGCCTACCTTTGCTCAGGTTTGCTTACCATTTCGAATCTTTTATCATTAAAGTAGAGCACGTTTTGTGACTTTACATTCAATCTCTCTTCTTCAAAACACACAGAAAAACACCCATTTTTGGTATGAAACTTTGATTCTTTTGAAACATCCTAATGGGTTGCTAGCGAACATAGATATCGCGCTGATTTGGCCAAACCAAAATGAATTGAATTGGGCAATCGTCAGGTTGTTACAGACAACAACTAGGTCACAGACCAAAACAGTTCCGGTGCACAAATATTGAAAAAAAAAAATACATAAACCATCAATACCAAATTATTGAACAAAGAAGAACCCAATAACTGATTTGAGCTTGTTTTGAAGAAAGTACCTGGCCTTGACTGTGTTTTCCGGCGAGGCGACACAGCTAGGTTCGGTCACCCACTGACGAGTCCGACACAGAAAAAAAACAAAACAAAAGGCTAACCTAACCATCATGTGTCGAATTGGCGGAACAAGGAAGTGGATTCAAAACGGTGTCGTTCAGACCGTGACACATGGCGGGTTCTGATTGGATAAAGGATGAGCCTTTGTTATCTACGTCGAGCTTCAAATTCCACAGAAAGAAAGTGAAGGTTTCAGAATCAATGGGAGATTTGTACGCCTTGGACTTCGATGGAGTTATCTGCGACAGCTGCGGAGAGAGCTCCCTCTCTGCTGTCAAGGTTCGCACCTTTGTTTGAACTTGATTCTCTATTTGTCTCTTCCATCTTCAAATTCAAATTAGGTTTCACTACTTTGTGTTTTGGTGGTCAGGCCGCTAAGGTGAGATGGCCTGGATTATTCGATGGTGTGGATTCTTCATTGGAAGATTGGATTGTTGATCAGATGTTTACTGTAAGTTCTTTTGCTAATTTGCACAAATTTAGGTTCCCTATTATTTTTGTGCCATTTACCAAAGTCAACATTCATGGCTTATCAACTAACTAAAAACTAAACTAAAGTAAGCATTCTAGGTTAGTTATTAATACACTATGAATGACTGTTAAATGCATGCCTGTATGTATCCATGGAATGAATGAAAATGGGCCATTTTGTTTTGCCTATTTCCTGTCTTGGCCGTATCGCTAATGATCTTCCAAGTCTTCACTTAACCAAACTTGTGTTCGAATTGCTAAGATTGTGTGTAGTTTGGGAATGACTCGTTTCTCTTATATATTCTTCTTCATTTTCTTTCATGTAATATATTCCCCCTTTAAACCCGTTTGATTTGCTCTTCAAGGAGTTATCTTTTTTTTCTTTCTTCCAAAATATGTTTCTTCGGAATGCCAAGTGCTTACTTTGACAGTTTGGAAGGGAACTACTGCTTTACTATAACTTTAGGATTGGTCTAGAAATCTGATTTTCATTTCCAGTGCTTAATAGTGATGGCCAACCTTTGCATCACCTTAAGTGGCATCATCAATCTCCAAAGTTTTCCCAGTGGAAGTTCCTTCTATCTTGATATACAAAATGTTATTTTGTAAACCATGTTACTTCCGTGATGCATTGATCCTTACTTTATACTTCCGACCACATGTGATTTTTTTCCTCATGTTTACCTATCCAAGTTCAAGTGCTTGACCAGTTGGACAAGCAATCCATCTCTCATAATTGTTAAATCATCTCTCTGATGAGAAAGATTTCTTTATAAGATTATCCAACGTCAATTTCATTTTCTAGTTTATGAGAGTTAGGAAAAAAGAAACTTCTGTTGTAACGGTGATCATGAAACTAATTAGTATTTTATTCTGTGGCAGGTGAGACCAGTGGTAGAAACTGGCTACGAAAATTTATTGCTAGTGAGGTTGTTGCTGGAGACAAGACTACCTTCCATTCGGAAGTCCTCGGTGGGTATCTACATCTGCAACTTTTGACTTCCCAGATAAACCATGATCATGCTAGCATTCATTCTTTTTATTGATTAGGGTTTAGTTTAGGATGATACTGGTAATTAATTCTTGGTATGATGGCAAAAAAGTACCATGCACTATAAACTTTTTGCAGCCTTATCTTCAAATCGTTGCGGGTTGTGGCCTTCAACTTATATATATTTTGTTGCATTTTGTTCTAAAATGACAATTTGTCCGTTGCAATAAAAAATTAAAGTAAAAACAAAAAAATCTAGAACTTTCATCACCTTAATTTCCCTCCTATTTGTACAGTTAAGGGTGTGCGTTGATCATGATAGTAAAATTTGAAAATTGATTTTTTTATTGTAATTTAAATGTTCACTAATCAATTTAAAGTTGAATAATAACCGGAACAAATCAATATAATTTGGTTAATTCAATTAGGCTAGTAGAATGAATTTTTTGATTATGATAGTCAAATTTGATATTTTACTTTTTATTTTTAATTTAAAACTGTAAGGGCAAAATCATCATTTTGGAATAAATTGACACAAAGCATCAAAATATAAGTTTAAGGCCACAACTTGTACTGGTTTAAAGGTAAGGGTAACAACATGAAAAAAGTTTATACTACAACAGGTTACTTTTATTTTGCCATTATCCCTTAATTCTTTATTACATGCAAATTTAACCTCATCTTGCTGATCATGGTTCTGTGTCCAAGGTTGCAGAAGGCCTCACAGTTGAAGGAATATTGGACAACTGGTCAAAGCTAAAACCTACCATCATGGAAGAATGGGCTGAGACTGATAGAGATGCCCTTATCGATCTTTTTGGAAAAGTTAGGGATGAATGGTTGGAGAATGACTTGACATCGTGGATTGGTGCAAATAGGTATTCTTATAAACTATTTTTAGATACTATCTAAATCTGACACAAAAGAACAACTATTTTTAAATAGAACATAATTATGAGATGGTTTCCTATGATGTTTAAGAGATAAAGCAGATAATACTTGCTAAGATTGGGAATAAATACTTGTTTGGAATTTCATTACATCCACTTCTTTTGGGGCCTCTCATTATGGAATAAATTGATGCAAACTGCAAAAAAAAAAAATACAAGTTTAAGGTGTGTTTTTGCCGTTATCAAAGATCAAAGAAGAGGGCTACGACTAGCACAAAGTGAATACTAGAGGGTACTTTTTTGCAAATATCCCTAGAACTCCCATTGAAAATGGAAGTGATTTGGATACTAAGTTTTTTTTTTAAAATATATGAAAAAATCAGATGGTAACTGTAGTTCTCATGGGTTCTTTAATTGGACATTACGATTGTTTTAGTGAGAGTGATTTTCAACTGGGGTACAACTAAACTTCTAACCAAGTTCAGTGTAGTCTTCTTCTATTTTCCTCAAATCTGTGTGATAATTTGGGGATCCCGTAAGCTGTGATAGGTTATCCAATCAAAGATTATGCCTCCAATTGTTGCATTATTTGGGAAGAGAGATGACCAAGTCAACACAAAACACCTTATGTTCTTTGCATGAAAAATTGGATCCGTGCTCATGAGCCATAACAAATCAAACATTTTGGGTTGTAAAGCAGTCAACTGGCGATGCATTTCTTAATTTCATGGGAGTTCCTATTCAAAAACTACTAGCACGTTGTAACTGAATTCTTGCAATTCTCGTATTTTTTTCCTTGAGATATCTAAACGCTTGATGAAGAGATGCTTCTCCTGCAGATTTTATCCAGGTGTTTCCGATGCTCTGAAATTTGCGAGCTCAACAGTCTATATAGTCACCACAAAGCAGGTGCAGATGTCATATTGTTTTATCCTTGACACACAATTGGAAATATGTTGCTCAGGAAAAACTCTTATTTTTCAATGCCTTTTGATCTGAATTCAAAACTTTTCCAATGTTGCAATTGTTTATGAGCATGGCATATGCTCTTTTCTTCTCATTGTTATTAATTCGTGTCCCTTTCTTCTACCCATACCAGAGCCGATTTGCAGATGCTTTACTTAGAGAAATTGCAGGAGTAAGCATCCCACCTGAAAGAATATTTGGTCTGGGGACTGGGTCAGTACTTTTGATCTAAGTGGTTTCATAGTTACCTTTTTGTTTTGTTTCCACAGCATGATTGAATTCTGCATTTTTCTTTGTGGTTTTGAATTCTCTTTTCAGTCCCAAAGTAGAGGTGTTGAAGCAGCTCCAGAGTAGACCTGAACATCAGGGTCTGACACTGCAGTATGATTTTTGCTGAGATACCTCATTGCAAATTCTATTGATACACATGCTAATCCATGTTTTATTTATTCACTTCCTAATTCATATCTTTTTTTGTTATAAACTATTTCTTTGAAATAATTACAAGTTAAATGTGAAATTAATCCTCCCTCATTGGACCAGCTTTGTGGAAGATCGACTTGCAACCCTAAAGAATGTCATCAAAGAGCGAGAACTAGATGGATGGAATTTGTATCTAGGTAATTTCCTCTCCCATGGCTTCTTACACAATCTCTCTATGTCCCTTCCCCGGTCTTCATTGTGTGTGAGCATGTTCGTTATTTGGTTGCTAATTCGGGTGAAGTTGGAGCAGGAGATTGGGGATACAACACTCAAAAAGAGCAAGAGGAAGCAGCAGCCATTCCAAGGATTCACCTTCTTCAGCTTTCTGATTTCAGTAGAAAGCTGAAATAGCCTATCTTGTGATGACATGAGCAATTGTGTTTGTTGATTGCTATTGGCAATTACTGTTAAGCATGTTATTGTTTAATCGGGTCAGAAAAAGGATATGTTTATTTGGGTAAAAAAAAACTGATAGAGAAAATCATTCTCCTCTCTCCTTGTATTTGAACTGCAGAAATAAATTTGATTATCTTTGAATAAAGACATGAATACCGCACATATTTATCGTCTCTGGTTTTCAGATTCATGGGAGTTTACTTAGCAATTCAATCACATTTCAACCAACAGATAAGAACAATGACATAAATTTGAGTCTGGAAGAAAGTAAACTTTTTTATTCACCATTTATTGCAACAAGTTTTTTTACACACGTCTAATGTGTATAAAAATGATAGCTGCAATAACTATCTGTAGCACACATAAAGGAACCTACATCTCAAGTGTTTTGCTTTAGAGGAATCAATAAGTAAATTATTAACAATTTGCACTGGTTAATTTGCAAACCTCTATAGGTTAACAGGCTGAAGTAGAAGAAAAGGAGAGGAAGTGGCTGAGCAAGGATGTGCTAACACTACATGATCTGAAATTAGATGTACTGTTTTCTGAGGCATGGTTCTAGTCACCAACTAGAGTTCATCCTTTGAATGTCCATCCTTCTCAGCCTTATCTTTCTCCTCTTTTTCTCTCTGTTTAAGGAGTGAATCAATCACTGTTTCTAGCGGAGGATCTCCCGATCTGCGGAAAGTGCGATCCCCTATCCTGACCTCATAGGCGTCTTCTTGTTCCAGTATATAATCAATCAACTGGGGGAAACAAAAACTAGATCAGACCATCAAGTACAAATATGCAGCAACAGCAAAGCCAGAAATAAGTATTGCTTGGTACTTTCGGGATACAAGCTATCACTCAGCACATGTCCTAATGGTTTGCAAGACATTTGATCTAAAATACAATAAGTACACCAGGTTTTGTTCTCTAATCATCCGACTCTACCATGAGTAAAAATGTTTTGTGCAACTTGTATGCCCTAATTATGAAATGGGAAGTCCGGTGCTATTTCCAATCAAATTATGGAACGAAAATCCAGTGACATTGTTGCTTCTGATCCACACAACACCACGTAACTAGAACGTTAATATGATATATACCTTCCTCATTTCCTCACTAATTCAAAGCAGGATGGCCTGAACATTTGATTTGGAAAAAATTGAGTAGAAGCTAGAAAACAATCTTGTGTACATATACAGAATCCATTAATCCATTTTGATTGAATTCTATTTTGTTCAAACAGACCTTTGCATTTGGTAATTGAAAAGAGCATGTGTCACTCAACTTTCCACCTAAGATAAGTCTAACAAATACAACTAACTCTGATGACTCGAGATAGCAATAAGTTAATGAACTCTTTGCTTTGTATGGAAGATCAAATCAGTTGAATTAATGGAAAAATAAACTCACCTCTTTAGTATCTCGGCCTTTTAGGGTTGTGAACATGATTGTGCTGAGATCAATACCCATGAACTCCACCTTGACGGTTCCAGTTCTTAGAAGTTTAGACCATTTCTTAGTGATCTCTGTAACAGACTCCTGAAAACAATGCCCAAACAACACAATTGAGTATTGCACTGAGGAGCCCTGATTGTAAAAGAATATTTAAATCACCCAAGACCACCATTTGTGAATTACCACATTGCTATCACAATCCAAATGGACCAAATCTCAAACACAATTTAACAGAAAATAGCTTAGAATTACCAAAACAGTATCAAGAGTTCAAACTCTGATTCCTATCCGCAACCAACCGATCCTTAAATGTTAATAAACGAATATCGATGCAGACTCACCGTCAAAGCTACAAATTAACAGCCATTAAATTTTAAAAACTGACTCTACAAACACCAAACCCAGAAAAGTCACATCCAAGCCTCATCGGATTCAATTCAATCCAACTCAAAGAGGGGAAATTCCAAAATTACCTTAGTCCGAGAAACACCTAAACGGAGCTTGACGAAGCCGATGGTAGGGCCTACGTGATGCTTCATGAACTCGGCTTGGCTAGCCGGGAGCTCCATTTTGGCGGGATTGGAAGGAAGAGGAACGAGATCGGGGGGAGGGGGAGGCTTGCCCCATTCCTTCCAGGCCTCGTCCTCTTCGTTGTCGACGATATCGTCGAGATCGTCGGAAATGTGGATTCTCTTCTGCCCGGCGTCGGCGAATCGGAAGGTGGGAGAGAAGAGGAGAAGGAAGAGAGAAAAGGAGAGGAGGTGGGTCGTCATTGTTACGTGCAGTGAAGGTGAGAGAGTGTCAGTCTGTCAGATGAGGTATAAATAAGATGCTCTTCTGACTGTTTATTTATAGGTTTGCTGTTTAGCACATTGGGCCGCACCAATAAGTTGAGATTAGGCTAAACTGAGCTGTGGCCCAACCTGTTCAGGTACGGGTTGCAGCCCATCAGGCTGGGTTAGGCAGGTTTTTCTTGGCCGGAATTGGAGGTATTTATGGAGACGATAGGTTAATTGTTGGGTTATTTTCGCCTCAATACCCTAACTATTTAGGTATCGGCACCTCAATACCCTAATTATTTTTAGCGTCACTTCAGTACCCAAAGTTTCAATTTACCGTCACTTTAGTACC
>JAYMTN010000221.1:0-19395 GCA_036897425.1 Erodium trifolium
AAAACATAAGAACTTTATTGAACGTTATAAAACATGGGGGTACTAAAGGTGTGTTACCAATACAAAAGGGGTACAAAAGGTTATCAACCCAATGAAGAAAATATGGAGATTATATATTTGACCATTGAAAACAAAACTGTTTACATGAATAACCCAGATATATATGCCCATATTTAAGTGAGTGCCAGTAAGTGATAAATTATTGAGAAATAAAAGGTTCTAAAGAGGCTACCCGGCAAGCAAGAGGTGCAAACATTAGGGGTCACAGCAGCTTCTGCTACAGAGCCAGGGAGCCAAACAGCATTCCTACACTGAAATAACAGAGCAGTTATAAGTGTTAAAGCTTGATCCAACACAAAAGCCTAAGCTCTTAGGTGGAGGGCTCAACTAGTATATTAAGAGCTCATTTAACCCACATTCTTCAGATGTGGGACAACTTCAATACTCCCCCTCAAATAAAGGCCGGATAACACAACAGGCCTTGCGCGTAGACCAAGTAGTGGAAAAGAAACACAAATGGATCATACACCCAATACCAAACCAGGCTCAACCTAGTGGGGGTTAATAAAAGAAATTAAACAACTCGAGTTTATAACACTCAAACAAACTGCCTGCAAATATCATAATCTGGTGGATAAACCATCAATTCTGGCACTGAGATAAACTTTACCCTATTTAATAATCATAATAAATCTAATATAATTTGAAATAGACGATACAATTATCATAAAAAATAGTTCACATTGTGTAAAGACTATCATAAACCTACCTGTGGATAGCCTGTGCATCCAACCATGAATGAGCCTTCCTGTTACATGGGACACAATAGTATTATCAAAAAGTAATGAGCATATGTTTATAACATATTATAGAGTACTGTAAAATAAATGTTGAGCTTGTTATGAGCTATTGAACCTCAACCAATTGTCCAAAAGATATTATTCCTGCACATATTACGTCTCTAAACCAAATATAATGTAAACAACAATCTAGACCTCTTGAGACACCCACTTCAAGACAAAAAGATATAAACATGTGGAAGGAAAAAGAGGAGGGATGACTATGTAGGTTCAATAGGTTTAATGACAGGCAAGGATATCAAAGAGGTAAGGAAAAAAAAACTAAGGTAAAAAGTAGAGAGTTACATGTGTATATGCAATGGTTTAATGACAAGCAAGGATATCAAACAGGTAAGGAAAAGAAAAACTAGGGTAAAAAGTAGAGAGTTACATGTGTATATGTAATATTTTAGAATATAAATAAAAATTAGATTACATCAGATAAATCAATAGTACGCGGCAGGTAGTTATTACATAAAGGAATGTTTTTCTTTTGGGACAGAAATGGTTCAGAAAGATGTAATGATTAGTTATTAGTTCAATAAGACAGATACTCAACTTAATGTAATGTGACAAGGCTGACATGTCTTGAGCATGAAATTGAACTCTTAACAATAAAAAAATAGCACTGCCAAAAGTCAAACATGTCAATATTTCATTTAAAGTAATCGAATTTCGTGGGAGCAATTACCGTTGTTCGCCTAAGCACCATGTTTGATTCATTGCAAACTGTACATCGCCTGACAACATCTCCAGCAGCATTCCCCTCATATCCAGCAGCTCTATTAGATCTATAAATGTATTTACGTAGCAAATGCATCATGAACAAAACAGCATAGATAATATCACATTGGAAAAAGGCGCAGAACTACCTTTCAAAAAAAATTGACATGGCTTCAAAAAGTTTCACTTTTTGAGACCTTGCCTGCATAAAAGTACAGTTTGGTCAAGTAAACATATGTATTAAGAAGAATACATTTGGGAGAGTGATTGAAACACTATTATTAATCTGTATGGTAATGTCTCTTCAATTTATAAATCCACATGCATATGTTTCAAGTGTAGACAAAAAAATCCATTAACTGATTGTAGAATCAAGGGTTAATTGTCAAAAACTACCCTAAAGTATTGTCCACAAACAAAAACATGCATAAAGTTTTGTCCACCGACTTCCGTTAGAAAAACTTAACAGGTTAATTGTCAAAAACTACCCTAAAGTATTGCCCACACAACTATAGAATGCATTATGAATTGCCCACATTACTTTAGAATGCATTATGTATTGCCCACAAATCTATTAATTCCGCGAACTGCCCAGACCATTCATTCTGAACATTCATCACAGTTTCTCTCTGTTATATTTTTCTAACATAAGTCGGTGGACAAAACTTAAGTGTAGCCTAAAAGCGTGGACAAAACTTTATGTATGTTTTTGTTTGTGGACAATACTTTAGGGTAGTTTTTGACAATTAACCCTAGAATCAATTGCATAAATAAAACTTAATGAAACACATTATGTCCCAGGAAGTGGACAGTATGAACATATGAGCAACATATTGGGAATTAACTGACACACACACACACACCAAGAAAAGGGTGTTCCAGCTTACATCTAAAAAGCAAGCTTTCATCTGCTGTAAGCAAGTGGCGAGAACTTCAGCTTTTCCCTTGTTACCTTCACTAACTGCTTTCATGTCAGCCTCCATCATTGACCTAAGATTTGGTTTCCAGAGTTCATATCTGATACAGAAATAACTAATCATATCAGTTTACAGGAAAACAAATTAATGATGAGCAAATAGACACTGTAAGGTATGTGCAGTCAACTATATCCGGAAAATACATTTGGAATTTTTCATCAATTCTAAATGCATATTATTTTGTATCAACTTAATATCTTGAACCTAGCATAACATTTTGCAAGTCAGAACCTACGGAGCTCAACCCTAAATCATATACAAATGTTACCAATACATATCACACCCATTTGTATCTAGGCGAAGTGTTTACATGATTCAAATCTGAAGTATATGCCATGCAGTTGCATTTGTCCATCAGAAAAAAATAGAGCATAGTTAACCAATTAGGTAAAGGTCCATATATTTGTAATGCAAGGTCAGGCTAAGATTTTAGTTATTATCTCTAAAATAAATAATAAGGGCAACAGATGAAGATGAATTACTTACCCCATGTCATCATACCCCATAACAAGTGCCTCGCCCTGAAATCAAATCGAACTCTACTATTAAACAATGATAGAGGAAGAAACACTAAGCCACAATAGCACCACCATAAAGGGTATAGAAGTAGATTACAGATAGTTTGAACATGAGAAATTGTTCTATATTCTATAAAGTTAGACATGGCAAAATATTATAAGATTTAAATTGAAAAGTTTTTTATCTATAAAAAAAATAAGTTACCAGCTTTGTCGGTGTGAAGCGTGTATTTGAGTCCTTAGTTGCGTAAAACCGATCAAGCAGCTTTTTAATGTGATCATGCATTGTTGCATCCGTACCAATGCCCGCCTTAGATGAACAATAAAAAAATGAGAATATACGTTAACTAATGGGTAGATACATACAGAACTTCAAACACTTCCAATGTAGATATTTAAATGTTTTCCTTCATTTGCAAACCTTTGCATCTGGACTATGTTGCAATGCCAATTACTACACATGTGGGGCACCATAACACTCAACTTCCATAAAAAACTAGGATACGACACCGTAAGTATACTTTGTATGATAATAACAAGTGTATATTTGACATAACAATGCATATATTTTATATGCAATCATCTTTCATGCATATTTTATACACATATAAATATCTTAAAAGTAAAACCAAGGAGAACATAGAAGGCAAAGGCCGTCTATTGAAAGAAATAAAATCAGTTTGTTGAACTAGCCCTGGACTAAACCAGTCTAGCTACCATGTTGAACTTTTATTCGAACTGAGCCAACTAGTATATCAAGCTGTCTCAAAATCTGCACACTTCCAATATGGGTTATTTCAACAAAGAAATAATAACTTTAGACATGTTTATGTTCCTCACCTTGTCCATGCAACCCAATAAATCAGCTTCGCACAAAAGTGGTGGAGGTTTAGTAACACCCGAGTCAAGAGTCAAGGCTGTCGGGATAAACTGTAAAAATGAAAATTACTATAAGATTACCATTTATTCCCCTACTTCTGTACTGCACTACTGAACAAAGTAAGTGTTGCAATAGCAATGTCCAAACTCAAAATCAAACAGTAAGTGTGCAATGGCAGATCTAATTATAAATAAAAATATAAGGTGTAATGTTAGCCCAGATGTCCCACAAGAGAAGCGATAAAACAGGCCAAGTACTGAGGTGAAATACAAATAAAAATATTAATTACAAAAGAAAAACTCCATGCAGCTTATGATGTGACAATCAGGAGTATACCTGTTGCCCAACAGAATACGTAGGGATCATTGAACCTCCCCATGACTCAAAGCGGTACACATCCAAATAATTTTTCTGGCAAAACAAGAAGCATCCATGTAAGCGTAAATATTGTAATGGTTAAAAATGTGAAACTTACAATAGAAGCAGGTGACAGAAGAATAGAAATCAGAATATTCAAAAATGACACAGGTAATTGTGTTAAATGTCAAGTAAGATGAAAGGTGCATATGCACATATGAGCCCCTGCAATGGTTTGATGTTTTGTGGCCAACTACATTCAAATGGTCAGCTTAGGGTAGCTTGTACAGTTTAAGGATACTCACATGTTAAGTTCTCTGTATAATCTCACTGCTCTCAGGTTCTTCTAATACAGTTAGTGTTTTCCTATTCTACTGTCATAAACTTCTTGAGCTTTTATCCAAAACCTTAGAATATTAAGGGGCCTAGTTGGTCCAGCTTCACCCAGCCATTAAGGTATGACCAACTTGTCATTCACATCTCTGATAAAAAATAGAAGAGCTATGGGTAATGGTAGAACTCACTGCTATTATAACTCTTCCTGATGCATTAAAGGATTCACCAGCAATATCAATTTCAACTGTAGTTTCTGCTCCCACAGCTGGCTGGGAGACACATGCCAAGTAATGCCGAACAACCAATTCATACAGTTTCTGCGTCAAATAAATAAGTATTAGGTCTAAAAAGAGAAAAGGGAATTACCAAATGAAAAATAAAATTTGGGGAATAAAGTTATCTGTATAATGCAAAATAAAAGTGGTGGTAACAGTTGTCCATACACGGTGGTCATTACTCCATCCAGATTCTCCAGCAGAAAATTTTGTTGGATGAATTGGTGGATGAGCCTTGTCATCATGTCCACCATTTCTAGGGTTTCTCCAAAGTCCAGCTCCAGGGTCCAGCAACCGCTGAGCATATGATCCCCATTCAGGATTCCCTTGTTGCTCTTGCACGATTGACTATACCAAATCCAAACACCAAGAACCACTTAATACAAGTAATAGTTATTGGCTACAAGGAGATACAATCAACATTAAAACTAATAGTTAATACTCTGGAAATAGACGGAAAAATAAAACAAAACATATATCTGATATGCTCATCAGATATGTTCTGCCCAACTATTTAGAATATGAAAGCTATTAGGAAGCTAAAAAACAGTACAGAATTGCCAAGGCCAGAAACTGATAATGCTTATGAATATGTGCGAATTTACCAACATGCAAATCAGTCCTTTCAGAAAAGGAGTCAGTTTCTGTGCGAGGATAACTGATGAAACCGGATTGGTAAAGTTCTTCTGCCACCTGCAACCAAAACAAGTAAATAAATCATGGATATTTTAATTCAGGTTAACAGTGTATATTAAATAATAATAATAAAATAACAGTGCACTATTCAAAATAATTGTACAGAAAATATATAACAGGAAATATGGAAATAAAACTATCTGAATTACTTTCATATGATGGTGAGTAGGAAAAGATGATAGTATGAAGCTTCATCAGGAACAGTTTCTAGCTTTGTTTTTTTCATCAGCCAGTATCTAGCATTGTTATCTAAGATATATCATTACTATTATTATTATGCAAGCTAAGACATACAATCAGCAATGCATTCAGCTTCAATGGCATTTTTTATGATGCTCATAAGCCTGCATCAGATATTTTCCATTGTTGAAGAGTATCTCGATGTTTTTTTAAGATGTTGGCTGGCAGACCAGAAATGGGATTCAAGTTCAGGTTCATCTATATGATAACTGTGCAACTAAAAAGAAAACAACAATTGAAGACCCTGCAAGAATCATGATACTTCAATAGGTTGAATCTAAGCTAGCAGTTCAATGAGCTAAAACGGTCTGATATTATGCAAAAGTAAGATAAAGCAAAGTCAATAGTGCCGACTGCTGACCTTCATGGTGTGTTCAGAACTCATCCGAAAGTATCGAGAAGCTCGTTTTTCAAGCTCGATGGTGTTCAAAGGGAAAGGAGGATGTTTCAGCTTTTCCTGCTGTCTAACCTTTGTGACCTGCACAACAATCAAATAAGTAAAAAGTAGTTTAACAAAGGATGTAATTCCATATTAGTATCTTATCTATAGCACAGAATAACAGAAAACTCACTGCTGCAGTTGATTCCTGAACACACATCTCATAAATAATAACTGCACATGTGTAGTCAAACAAATGCCCGCGCCTGCAATCCAAAAAATACATTTAACTTTTACATGATGGCACTTAACTGATAAAAAAAGGCAGTGTTCTAAAGATTCATGGTTTACATCCAATTAAAAGTAGCCAGCCCTTCATCAGATCTATGTGAACAGTTGATCGTCCAAAATTCTTCCCGCTCATGTGCTTGTATTTCCCAGTAGCGTTCCACAACAAATCCAAGTGTAGGAAACTGTATCAGAAAGCTTAAGACTGAGTACCCTAATAAGACATACAAAAGAACTCTACGCACCAGACTAGTCAACAGTCAATCGGTCATCATACCTGACAAGGGCCATAACTAAGAACAAGGCTCCTGTCATCTGTAGCAGAATCTATAACAAAGGCATCCCTCAACATCATGGTCTGAAACCTAGTGAAAGAAGCACCAATACGAAGATCTATTTCCTGTAAGAAGCTACAATTATCAGTTGAAATTACTATAGATAGAAAACCATATGATTGAAAATCGAAAGATTGTTTGAAAATGAAATTTAACAACAACTAAAAACTAAAATACCACTTTCTAGTTTCAGAACACCATCAGCGCCCATTTAAATTCTTATTATACCATCAGGCACATACCTGTCTAGCATCCACAGCATCCGCAAATCGTTCATTGGGTCGCTGAAGATTCTGCACTGCATCATGAATATCCCTGACAAATTTACAATCAACCAAACTCAACAAAGAAATACAACAAAAGAAATGGATAAAAAGAGACATTTTCAATACAAATGATTCCAAAACCTTGGAATCAAAGCAGAAAATCGAGCCCTCCATATATTAAGGCGTGCATTAGCTTTCGTGCAAACGTCAACCACTTCAAATGCAATATTCTCTCCTTCTCTATCACAATCAAGCCACAAAACAAGCCACTGGCACCTCCTGGCTTCCTCCTCCAACGTCCTCTTGATATCCAGCTTGTCCTAAACTCAACAAATCATCAACTTCACAAGTTAAAGCAACATTCAAATGAAAACATTCACTTAACATGTATGTATAAATTTACACGGCAGAGGGAGCTTGAGCAACCTCAGGGACGGTTTTGCGTATTGGAGCATGGTAGAGATCGACGGGGTCGCAGGAGTGCCATTTGCGAAAGCGATCCTCGAATTCGATTTCCATGAGGTGTCCGGTGACGGATGTGAAGTTCATGTGGCAGTTCTGGCCTTGAATCGTGTAGTCGAACTGGAAGATTCTGTTGTAGCGAGACCGACCGTCTCTCGTTCTCATGCCGCCGGGAGACCCGGCGGAGAGAATGGTGGCGACGGCCTTGGCCACCGACGGCTTCTCCGCCACGTTCCGGACGTTAACCCAGCCGGCCATCGTCGGCGTTGCGGTGGTGGAAGTCGATTTGGGGATTCTGGGTTTTACATTTTTCTCTTCCCGCCGTTTTAAGCCCAAAATCCTCAGGCTAGTACGACTCGTCGCTTTTACCCATTGTTTCCGACATGTCGTGTATCAAATGGGTTCGGATCCAGTCGGACGTAATCTTTATCCGGACCGACCCGCTTATTAGACGACGAGTCAGCTACAGCCTCAGAATTTTGACTGAAATGACGAAAACATCCTCGAACCCGACGTCGACAGTTGAATTTGAACCACCCATTTCGTCTGTGCCTGAAACGACAAATCCAAAAGGAAAAAGAAGATCGTCGTTTCAAGTAACGGTCGAGGCTCACTCTCCAGCCTCCACTTCAGTACTGCAACAGCACCAAACCTCAATGATCACCGGCAAAGCTTCTTCAACCTTCAAGTTCAGCGCTCACCATTCTCTCGACGCCATTCCCAGAGTCTCCTACGCGGAGCGCAGAAGGCTCCTACCTCTCTCTCCATCCTCTTCCGCCACCGGGACGAGCAGATTGAACCCTCCGGCTCCCAGAAGCCACGACGCGCTCGTCAACGGAAACGATAGTTGCAGCTTAATCGGAGATGGTCAAGATGATGATTTTGATGAAGAAGAAGGTTTGGAGAGGAAGGTGCGGCTCCAAGTGGATGTGATTTCGTGGAGGGAACGCCGAATCAAAGCAGAGATTCCGGTCAATGCCGATGTCGATTCGGTGTGGAATGCCCTCACCGATTACGAGCGTCTCGCCGATTTCGTCCCCAATCTAGTTAGCAGGTAGTATTTTCATGTATTTAATGAGATGGTTTTGATTTCGTTTTATACATGTGAATTGTGATGATTAGTGCTTGTGGATGTTGATTAGTGGGAGGATTCCATGTCCACACCCAGGGAGGATATGGTTGGAGCAGAGAGGCTTGCAACAGTCTCTGTATTGGCATATTGAGGCTCGGGTTGTCCTCGACCTCCAAGAATTTCTTCATTCGGTATGATAGTTTGGTCATGTGTAATCTAATTTATTATTGGTTTATAGCCTATTTTTTTGTTAGTTGCTCAATTGGTATTGGTAGATCGCTTCCTAATTGGGCCTGTGCTCATTCTATCATGCTAATTCCTTAGTTTTATGTACTTGCATTGTAGAGAAAGAGACATATACTAGTTGTCAAGTCTGATATCTTCTGTTATATGTTGTGGTGGTAGAATTGTGCATCTAATTATAATTCAGAATTCAAAGACTGACCATTCTCATCGAAACTATACTAGACAAGTACTAAATGCTAATGTCAAATGTTTGAAAGTTATCAAGGTGGTGTTGTGGTTGACTAAAGATGCATTTCCTTACTAAATAAGCCAATCTTTGGATGTAAAGACTTTAAGTATTAGCTTTAGACCCATTTATACTCTGTGAGAATACACGACTTGACTATTGTTCAGCTGCTTGTTGAGGCACGGATGGAAAAAGAATAAAAAGGAAAGAAAGAAAGAAAGAAAATGCACAGGTAAGAAAAATTATGAGGGACATTGCATATAAAGGATAAAAGTCAAAGAACATAGTATGCTAATATGGTGGAAATGCACTTACCCCAGTCCATCTGGTCAATGATTCTAACAGAGACGGGCAGCTAGATTTATTCATCCATCTTAAAAGGTCTGGTATCATTGTTTAAACCAGCCTCTGAAAATTTGACCTTGCATGGATAGCTGAATTTCCAATGCATATTGACGATTACTGGTCATGTTTTGATTTCTTTTAGAGAGACTTTTGTTGACAATTCAGGTTAATGATCGTGAACTCCACTTTTCCTTGGTGGATGGTGACTTTAAGAAGTTTGAAGGCAAGTGGTCCGTAAAATCTGGAGAAAGGTAGAATATGCATATTCAATAAGAAAGCCAAAAGATTTAACAGTGAAGATATAGCAGTCTTCATATAGTTTGTGTATTTTTTCCTGCTAGCACACAATCTCCTTTTTCTTCGTGATATGTTAAACAACTTGTGCAAAGTCACATATCATGTGATTGTACACTTTTCTTGTTTCGCTTTGCATCGCAGATCCATCGTCACAACTTTGTCTTATGAAGTCAGTGTCATACCAAGATTCAATATCCCAGCCATTCTGTTGGAGAGGATTATCAGGTCGGATCTTCCTAAGAATCTTCAGGCCTTGGCTTGTAGGGCAGAAAAAAATTATGTAGGAATTCAGAAGCTATTAATTACTGAAAGCTTTTGGGGTACATCATCCTTGCCTGTCCACAACTTGAATGGTCAAGACTTGGATGATTCTTTAACAGGGAAGGAGAAGATGATCCAAGGGGAGTTCAAGGAGAACAATGGTATCCCTAGTTTTGGCCCCATGCTCCTCCCATCTTCTGGGGAAATGAACAGTAAATGGGGTGTTTTTGGTAAAGTTTGTGGAATTGATAAGCCTTCCATGGTGGATGAAGTTCATCTCCGTCGATTTGATGGCCTATTGGTAAGTTGACCCTACACTATTCTCATCCTGGCCTTCCTTTCAAGATTTTTGAGCAATTCCTGATGGCAAGGTGTTGAATGCAGGAAAATGGAGGTGTTCATCGCTGTGTTGTTGCTAGCATAACTGTAAAAGCTCCTGTTCGTGAAGTTTGGAATCTTTTGACTGCTTATGAGAAACTTCCCGAGTAAGTACTGGGTTCTTCAGTTTCCTGAGCAGCATAATGTGTAAGTGATGAAGTAGCTAAAGACTGCAACAAAGCCTTTTGATTCCTGAAATTTAAAGTTTGATATGGTGATCTCTTCTAGTGCCTTACCCCTTAGTGTTCTCCTAGCATTACACATTAACTTGAGGGAGAGTTGTGTTTTTTTCTAAACCTTGCATATTTGATCAACAATTAGGTCACTCATTTTTTGACGCTTTGAAACCTAAACTCAATTGACTATGCCATGCTTACCCAGCTTGGAAAAAAAAATCAATATTCAGTTCTTTTTTCCTAAAACTGATTCATTCTTATAGCTTCCAGTGGTGTTCAAAACTAGGTTGTATCCGGCCAGAGACTTTACCTGAAACCTTGTTTACACATTTTTTTACATGTTTGTACATAAGTAGGGAATGCCATAAATTCACAAATCATCTATTTCTTTCTCCACGCTCCGCAACTGTGTTTGTTTCTTGTGTCATGATAGCATATTCCCCGAGTTTTTACAGTAGACAATTTATCAATCAGATATTCTAATATGTTGAAGATCCTGCATCAAATATGAAACCATCTGCTTTGAAGATATTGATACTTTTGTCTCGTGCTCACCTGAAACTTGACCGAATATGTGTATCAATAAGAATGTTGACACCTGTTGTGCCTCCATAACTGTAATGGTCCAAGGCTTGTAATTTCTTAGTTTATTTTTCTTCTCTAACTTGATTTGCTGTAATTTTTCTCTCTAGAAGCAATATAAAGACTTGATGCACTGACTCTTATTATAAGCTTCATCTGCTATAAGTGAATATTAATATAGAATGTTATGGGACTTTACCTTCAACATGAGTCAATATTGTTTTCCTATCAATTTATTTTATCATGTAATGTTTCCTCACGAAGTTCATTTTTGCAGGATAGTTCCAAATTTAGCTATTAGTAAGATTTTGTCAAGAGAAAACAATAAAGTTCGCATCCTGCAGGTACATGCAAGACATTATGTGTATTAGAAGTATAAAGTGCAACATCAAACAAAAAATATATATTCAATTTGAAATTACATGTAAAAAGGGATAGACAGACTGAATTATACAGTCGGAAAACTGCTACTTTTTCCTTTCTTTTGTAATCCGGAATAATTTGCATGACAATGTTTTTTGGCTGAAACATATGACATATGTAGACGCATGTGCTTGAGGTCTCATTGGCATACATGAAGAATTAACATATGGTGGATATTATGGGAGGCCTACATTAGAAGCAAGTTATGATATGGATAAATGATTGGATAGAAAAGTAAAAAGGAATAGCTAAAAAATAATACCATGAATTTACTTGATATATAGCATTGCATATATCAGTGGTGATTATTAAACTATAATCGTTAAAGTTGGGACATATCTTGCATAATGCATCAATCATGTGATGATATAGAAAACATTCTATTTTTTACAATAACTTTTTCTGTATCTTTTTGTTTGCAGGAAGGTTGCAAAGGGCTATTGTATATGGTACTTCATGCACGTGTGGTCCTTGATCTGTGTGAACATCTTGAAGAGGAGATTAGTTTTGAGCAGGTTGAAGGGGACTTCGACTCGTTTCAGGGAAAGTGGCGTCTAGAGCAATTGGGAAGTCATCACACGCTATTGAAGTACACTGTAGAGTCAAAAATGCACAAGGATACCTTTCTATCTGAGGCTATAATGGAAGAGGTTTTTAACTTCCCTTTTTGTGATTCGATAATTAATTATGGTCACGGGCTACAATATGCAGTAATTGATGAGAGTAGATGTTTTTTGTTGCAATTAATTCTTTCAAGACATTTGAGGGAATATATTCATGGATAATATGTTTGCTCTTTTAGGTTATATATGAAGATCTACCATCAAATTTATGTGCAATTCGAGATTATATTGAGAAAAAGGAAGGAGGGAACTCTTCAGAATACTCGGAACAAACTGTTGTTTCATCCAGCAGTGAGAGTGATGAAGATGACACTGTTCAAAGTAGCCTGAATTCATCTAGGCAGAGGGCCAGGGTTCCAGGCTTGCAGAGAAATATTGAAGTGCTGAAAGCTGAGCTCCTGAAATTTATATCAGAGCATGGGCAGGAAGGATTTATGCCTATGAGAAAACAACTTCGTTTACATGGAAGGGTAGACATTGAGAAGGCAATTACTCGCAATGGTGGATTTAGGAAGATTGCTTCAATGATGAATCTCTCCCTTGCTTACAAATACCGCAAGCCAAAGGGTTACTGGGACAGCATGGAAAATCTAGAGGGAGAGGTATGCTTCTAAACTTAGTTATGAGTATGAGTTGTGCTTGTATGATTCTTGAATTGTGTCTGTAACAACAAAAATCAAGCTATTTGTTCATGCTATAAAATCTGACTTTTTTCCTTCCTCATCTTACAGATTAGCCAATTCCTGCAGCATTGGGGAATGGATCCGTCCTTTATGCCCAGTAGAAAATCTTTCGAACGTGCAGGTACAGGACGCATCTCCATTAACAAGTTATGATTTTGTGGCAAGTGTTTGTGATGATTATCATGCAATTCTACTCACAACAGCTTTTTCCCTGCTCGTAATTGTTGGGGTTAATTGTGATAGTTATTGTGTGATATGTGTCCTTTGCATACAGCTCTTTTTGTCAAAAATGATGAAAATGTCCTTTGATCCAATCTAAAAATAATATTATAATTTTTGTTTGTTTAATAGTTTAATCTTTTTAGGAGTCTTCTTACGTCTACTAAACCCTTTTCAACATCTAACCAAAATGTTTTAAGATTAGGCAATTTGCTATCTGCACTTAACCTTGATTGTTATATTTCAAGTATGTGCTATGGATCAATTAGTTTCCATTCATATCACTTTTGTTGCGGACAATTGAGTTCCTAGTAGTAGCTATACCTTATGACCGGTAACACGTATCCAACGTAAACATTACAGACTTCTTTGGTCATGTTTTTTAAGCAGTCATTTTATTTTTTGAGGAACTCGTGCAGGGCGATATGACATTGCACGTGCATTGGAGAAATGGGGAGGACTACATGAAGTTTCGCGCCTTTTGTCACTTAAGGTTAGGCACCCAAACAGGAATCCAAACCTTGGCAAGGATAAAAAGGTTGAACGAGTCCAGCCCACTGAGGCACAGAGTGCAGAAGAGGACACTCCATCAAAGGCCTTTGTTTCTCAAGATACACAAAAATGGCTCTCAACATTGAAAGATTTGGACATTAATTGGGTTGAATGAGAATGTAGTCATTTTGATTAGGCTGCTTTGGAGAATCATTAATTTGCAATGGGTGGTAACTAAATACTAAATATTGTGAGAACTTATTGATTGTAAATCACAAAGTTGCACATATTGAGGAATACATTGAAATAAGATAACGTAATGTATCAAAATATTTATTGGAATATGATTTATTTTTATAGTTTTAGGATCCAAAGTGATCGAAGGAAGAAGTAACTTTTTATTGAATGAAAAAGCTTACAGAAGCGTTCTCCTTTGTGTCAAAGGGTGCCATCACCGCTCTTGGCCCCGGCGTCATTGTTCCCCAACCACGCCCTACCTTGACTGTCACTGTTACCATGACTCTGAGTATTGTACCCGTGATGCCCCCGTACCCCACTCAATGCTCGTCAGAACTTGCCGCACCTTTCGGCCTATAAAATGAGCCTTTAGGGTTCCTCCTTTCTCATCGTCTCCGATGGTTCTGTCGTTTTCGATGTGGCTATGACAATTGTGACTTTCATCACTGGTCTATGTACCGAAGGCACCGTGGTCCAGTGTTGGACTATCTTGCCTCTGGCTCATGCAGGACTGCCTCCCAGGTTATCCTATGGTGTGCCACAGGCGACTGTGGAGAATGACATTCGAAGATGCTCTTTCACTCCGCGACGGTTCACCAAAGAAGGCAATGCCCCTCCTGGTCTTGGTCGGTCAATTCAAACCTCTCTCGCGACATTTTGCCCTGTCTGGGTGGGGTGACTCTTCAACTGAAGAGTGACCAGCCTCTGTTCCCCAGATTTCAACCGACACCACCCCACGTTGGCTCTAGCGCTTAAAACCTAATCTTTTGTAGGGGCGGGGAGGCTCCTCAACCAAGAAGGGATGAGTCGTGGATGACTAGGACTCCGTTGGTGATGGTCATGGTGGTTTCACCTCTAGGAGAGTGGGGTCAACCATCACGTCCAACGTTCTGTCTAAGAAACTCTCATACAAGGGGATTTCAGCTTGGTTAACCAACTCATCGGGAGAGACTGAAGAGGGTTTGGCTCTAGATGTGTGTTTGGTTGTGACAACCAACGTCCTGCCTAACCCGACAACAAGGATAAGGTCAATCGGTTCTCCATGAAATTTTCCTCTGATGCCACCAACCTTCGAACCACCGGTAAAGAGGGTTTCCCCCCAAGGCCTCCCTTCAGGACTTGAGAAGAAGAAAGACATAGCAATGATGAGGTGTAAGAACTAATGCACCACAAGGGGGTTCAGGCGAGTGTTGAGCGGCAGTCTCGCTGGGGCCCATGAGACCTACTCTGGGCCTCTGGTTGTTACGGAGCTATGGTAACCCGGCCCCTTTGGGGATCTCTCCACCAATTACTGTGTTCCATGTACAATCCAAGCTCTTTACCTAGTACTTTAGTGAATCTCAAGGGAGGTTCCAGTTGTTTATAGGCACCTATGGTTGGTCTCAAGTTGAGCCGGGATTTATTTTATCGTCTTTTAGTTTTATTTTATTTCACCTTTCAAATAGTTATATCAAAATAAACGTTTATGCCTCATTTATATCTAGAAGATTAGGTGTATGATTATATGTAGATCGTCCTCTTTCCCATTATTCTTCTTCTCACCATAGTTGATTTTGATAAAGTTGCTCCTTTCGCTAAAAAAAATTGAATCATGATGGATAAACCACTGAGGCCTCGAGTAACATCACATTGTATCATGGCGCAAAAAAAAAATCAACATAAATAATTATTACCACACAATTAGCCCAGATTTTGGCAACCTCTTTTACTAACTTATCATGTGTTAGAGTTTAGTTTATCTCCAGTTACAAGTATTTCCTATTTCTGTTTAAGCTAAGTTTCCTATATTGCTTAGTATTTGTATTTCCTATTTCGTATAGAGTTAATCCATGTATAAAGGGATGCTCTCATTGTATTGAACATCAAGAATAAAACAATCATCAATAATAATTTCAGAGTTCTACATGGTATCAGAGTCTGGTTCGATCCTAGGCTAAATTTTAGTGGATTATTGCTTTGCCCACTCGTTAATATATAATTTAGCAGGTGGGCAAGGCGTTATTGTTTGGAATCTTCAACTCTCATCTTTGGTACTGTTCATCCGGCGGTACTGTTCATCGCACTGTTCACCGAATACTGTTCATCGGCGGCACTATTCCTCGCGCATTGTTCACGGACTGTTCATGCGCTGAAAGTTCAGCCCTATCAATTTTCTTTCATCTCAGCTCTTCAGATTTAGGGTTTTGGTGATTATCCATTAAAAAAATCACATATATATTTGCGTGTCTGTAAAACCAGCATGGTTTGCACCATCGTCGTGCTTACTTGAAGATGTTTCGCACCGTCGTTATATGACGTAGTTGCTCAGAGTTGTTTCGCACCGTCGTTATGCGACGTAGTTACTCGAAGTTGTTTCGCACCGTCGGCGTAGTTGCTTGAAGAAGTTTGCACTGTCACTTATGTGACATAGTTGCTTTAAGTTGTTTCGCGTTGTCGTTATGCGGCTTTCGTGAAGATGTTTTGCTCCCACATGATGTAATTTCTCGATACTGAATTGTTAGAGTTTAGTTTATTTCCGGTTTCAAATATTTCCCATTCCTAGTGTAGTTTGATTTCCTATTTCGTTTAGTATTAATATTTCCTATTTAGAATAGAGTTAATTCCTATATAAAGATAAAGGGTGTCTCCAGTCCTTACTTTGTCATCACGGCTTTTACTGTGTCATGTTCTGGCTAAGTCTGGGGTGAACCCTTGGTTGCTGGCATTGAGCTCGAGAAGTTGTTTCTTCTGGGTTCCCACTACTTTTGCTTTCTTTCTTATTTACGGGTTCTTATGTACTATAGTACTTTTGCTGTAACTTCTTTGCCTTTGGGGCCTATAACTCTCTTCGTTGTATCCTGTTACAAAAATTGTATTTTTCGGTGATAAAAATATGCTCTGGTGACAGATCTCAGACGAAGTTCTCTGAATAAAGGCAAGGAATAGTTATACACAATAGGGATCTTCTGGGGAAGGGTTGAGGAGGGACTGTATCAGCTCTTAGAGGATTTATTTTTGAAGGTGATGTCTCATATAGATAAGGAAAAAACAAACGAAACAATGCTCTTTAAGAAACACAGTGAATCCAAAAATGGAAGAAACACACATATAAGATAATCTGACACTAGAGCCAATGGTACTATTTTTATAGGCAATAAAGCAGAAAGAGTACCCTAACCCCTCTCACCACACCTGCTTCCAAGTAGATGACTCACTAAACCTCAGTCATCATATAGCAGACCTTATCAAATATGGAAGAATAACTTGTTTTTACCAGGCACTATTGAATCTTTTCCAGCAGCCACAAGGGGAAATAGGTTAAATTCACAAATGGGCAAATCAAGCCCAGAATTCAGAACATATTACAAATGGGGTTTGAAGAAGAAGAAGAAGAAGTTAGACCTGTACTTGAGCTGGTGCCGAGCCCGAACTTCGGCTTGGTACTTGGTCTTGCATGTGTCAAGAGGGTATAAGATGGTGGTGCTAACCAGAGATGCAACGGCTCCAGAAGTTGCATCTGAGAGTGAGTCCAGATTCAGAGCCATCTTTCCCCAAAATTAATTTAATTCTACGGGGATTTGTGTTTCAGCAGCAACTATACATGGAGAAAGTGCTCCTTGGCTCAACAAAATCGGATTCGGAAATGTCAACACCAAAGCATCTCTCACCTCACGTATAAGGACAACTCCAACTCCAACTCCAACTCCAACTCCAACTACACCAAATTGGTAAATTTTAATTTCAACCATCATCCTCTCCTCAAATATTAATGAATAAGGATATTTACAAATATCGTCAACATGGTTGAAGAAAATAGCTTCCTAAATTGAAAAAAAAAATTGAAAAAACAACATTTTACTTTGAGAAAATATAGCGTGAAAAAATAGCGTTTCTGGTTTGAGAAATTCTTTGTCCGAGAATATTCGTCTCAAACCAGAGATGTTATTTTCTTAAACCGCATACATTTTTTTTGCGAATTCGCGGGTTCACACTGTAACAACTAGTTTGCGCCTGATTGTAGTCCAATCTATACATTGTTCTCATTTACATATATTAACATTTTATAATTACAGCTATCTACACTAGTTTTTATATTTTTTCAAGACTTTAACAGGTATTTACACTAACCTTTCTATTCAAATTACATATACATACACTAACCTACATACCAAACGTAAAGGTTAGTGTAGGCATCTGTAATTTTCAAACGTTAATTTGTGTATGTGCAATACGTGTATACGTTAGGGTGGTAAACGTAATTAACTGAAAGAATGATGTATCGTTCTCTCTAAAGATCGAAAAGGTCAACATCAAGGGCTGAAACGTTCTGATAAAAAAAATGGTTGAAACGTGCTTGAAGTCTGCGACGACTTGGCGTTGGTGGAAGGAAGACGGCTGGTCTCATAGAAGATGTACGATCGCGGTCTGGGAAAGCTCGACATGCGTGAGCGAAATCTGAAAAACAGAATCTGAAACGTTAAGAATTTAAGGAACATATATAAATTAGTTTTATTTTTTTATTTTTTAATATACTATCGGCCCGGGTAGTACCAATCTCGGACCCAGCCCGACCCCGATCAGCGCTCAGCCCCGGTTATGAAAATATCGTACCCGAATGGGTCGGGAACATCGGGACTCCGTCAGGTTTGGGTAATTTTATCATCTCTACTAGAGATGGATAGAAGTGAGAACCGAAATTGGGTTGAGGAAACCAATCAAAATCGTCCTTAACTTATGACTCACTATCTCCAATTCTGTCAACTTTCAATACGTGAAAATAAGGAAGAACAAGAAGAAGATAGTGAGATGATTCATGAATGTTTGGATTCTCTTAGATCTTCTAAATTATATTCCTTGTTGGTAGATCTTCCTTCAAGCTTACATACAGATTGGTAGGGCGCTCAAACATGAGAGAACCCCCTCCTCCCCACCCCCACCCCAATTAGTGTCTTATACCTCAGCTCATTACCTTATCTTTTATCGGATATTAAAAGTTTTAATCGTTTGTGCACGTCGACCTGCAAAACACATCGACGAAGTAAGTCTGACGTGATTCATCATGTCGAGGTGCAACGGGGAAATTGGACGAATAGCCTTTTACGGAAGTATATTTTGCAAAATAGCTTCCCATATTGCATACTTTGTTTCGTAGCCCATATTTCTCTTAAACCCTCGAAAATACATATATACCCTTCATTAAACACCCAAATTACAACCAAATTTTACGGATTTTTTTTTTTTCATCAGCCAAAATACTATTTTACCCTTACCTCAACTACACAAAACAAAGCAATTTAGCCCAACTTAGCGTCAACTGGGATTTTATAATTCTCTATCGCAATTTTATACCTAGTATCGGGCATTTTGTATGAAAAATTGTTCTATTCTCACCAGGCAAACAATAATTTGTTACTGAAATATCTGGAGTGAAGAAGAATGTTGGATCTGACCAGCTCCCATCTGGACCAGTAGAGTTACCAAAGTTGTGGCTCCCTGTGAGTCATCTTCTGAATCTGTGTCACGGTCGATTGGTTATGTTCCAGCAGAATCTGAACGTTCAAGCTCGGGGTCAATTGGCAAATTTG